>UYYA01003892.1:0-262817 GCA_900624975.1 Angiostrongylus costaricensis | reverse complement strand
ACCCGTCACCCGTCAATGGGATTGTTGATGGCAAAAAGATCGATAGAACTAGCTGAGAAACAGGCAAAACGAAGGACACGGATGGTGTGGTGGTGAAGTGCGCTGCTCACCGGTAAGGACAACAGCGTGTGTTCGTTCCCCACTGCATGCACCTGTGGTCCGGAGTTTTGCAAATATCTCAGCATTTCACACGAGTTATATCTATTGTTTTTGTGAACAGCGCTGTCTCAGACAAAACGTAATTTTATTTTGCTTTGTCAGCTCGTTCAGGAACTTAGAAACCACTGCTGCACTGTGGGATACTTTCTTCTTTGTTGGGTTAGTATAGATGCAGAATTCGCAGGGTCAATTCTTAAGAAATAGAATATCAGAGTCAAAACAGGAAGTTCAACAAATCCATTTCTATGAGTTTAAACTCGAGCCTACACAGCCACCTCAAAGTATTAATGAGGTATAACAGGAAAGGTGACGAATGCGATAAACGCTTTTTTACAATTGACGATAATGGTTTGAGTGCTATGCCGTGAGCCAATACATGCACAACCGCTCTGAAGCTTGCATGTGAACTAAGTGCAAATAAGTCAACGGTTTTGAAGCACATGAAAATTGGAAACTGGGAGAGCCCTGGCAAATGGATGCTTGCGAATTGAACGACACTCAATGAATTTGCCGTCGACAAGCATCGTTTGTCGTTTTTCAGCGTAACTACAGAGACTCGTTTCTCAACGCCATCATGATGTGAAGACAGAAGTGGATCCTCTACGACAACTGGCGACGATTAGCTCGGCGTTTGGATCGCGGTGAAGCTCCGCAGCGGCACTCAAAGCAGAAATTGTGCCAAAAAAAATATCAACTGACGCTTTACTGGATTATTGCTGGTCTTTTCCACTATCGCCTATTGAGTCTTCCGAATGAAGAAACAACGGCGTGATAGTACTCGACGAAGCTAGCAGGAAACTTCAACAGCTGCGCTCCTCAATGATCAACAGAAATGGACACAATTTGCATGACAACGTGTTCCAAAAGTCGCACTGCCAACGCCGAAGAAGTTCAACGAGAACTCTGTCTTACCCACCACACTCGCCAAAATTCCCATCCACCACATACAACTTCCTAAACTTCTATCTTGACGACTTTCAGTGCAACGAAAACTTTGGAAAATAAGCAGGGACTGAAGCCGCCTTCAACGACTTAATCGCTTATAGAAGTCTAGAGTTATAGCAAACTTGTTCAAGTAAAGTTGGCGAAAATTTATAGACTCTAATGGCTTGTACTTCGAGTTAAGCTGTGCCACCTTGAAAACATAGGTTGAAATCTCAGGATTTATTTTCTAAAAAAAACGATTTTCCGCAACGCTGATTACGTTTCCAATTGCTTCCGCGTGAGAAGGAACTCGTGATAAGAAAAAACTGCCACTACGTTGGGATTCGGTGGCGGCTTCACATCGTTTGACCCCTACCATAATGCAACGCGCACGGTGACAGAAATATCTTACGAAGTTTTTCTTTTTTCTTCCTCAATGGCCACAAATTTATGGTTTTAGAAAACGTCCCAGAGAAGAAATCGTCTGGTAGGAAGCAACCTTGTGTGTCATACAACGAGTTTTGCTCGAATCCACTGAGAAAATCGCTAGAAGGCTGATGGATACTATTTCATATTGGAAAGGTTTAAACCACTAATGAATATGGTCTTTTTTGCAAAAAGTATTTTCAATACTCTTAGCTGCTATTCTTATAGAAAGCGGTGAGTGTGCACCTTAGCCGTGTAAAAACATAGAGTTCAAATGCCTCCAAGAGTTCCTGACACCAGAAATATTAAAGGTAATAATTCAACAGACATGCGGACGGAATAGTTACAGATTCCAAAAAGGCAATGAAGAAAATCATTCACAAATGCTACTCAAATTCCTTCGATGGCCACATCCACCTTCCGTCACATGAAACAAAGGGAGATGGATACGTTATATCACCGGTTCTCCCTTCCGAAATCCGACATGCCATTTCCTCGGCGAAAAATCGAACAGCAACAGGTCAGGACGGGATAAGATCAGAACACCTGAAGAACATTCCGCCAGTCCTCATAAACAGACTCGCTCGGCCCTTGACAATTTACTTGTCTGAATGCCAGGCTCCTAATCAGTGGAAAACCAGCAAGGCAGCGCTGTTATTAAAGCAGGGTGCCCTCTACGAAATCGCTAACAACCTCTATCTGCTTGCTTTTTGTCGTCTTCAAGCTTTTACTTGAGTTATTCTAAACCAGATTGAGAGAAAATTGCGAGGACGACGGTTGTGTGAGCAAGCAGGGTCTCGAAAAGCATTCAGTGCGATATACCACATCTATACGTTAACAAGACTCATTCAGGTATCGCAAGAGTAGAAGAGACTGCTCTACCTCGATTTCATCGATCTTAGGAAAGTTTTTGACCAACCACTAACTTACTATAATACACGGCATTGATCGAATAATTAGCTTAGTTGAGAGAGAACGAGTCACTGTGGTCCTGGACAGCGAGGGTATCCCTACTTAATATACAAAAAATGTTCGCGAGCTATTTAAAAGCTATATATAAAAGGATCAGAATAATGCTGCCTAATATCACGTGTGATTACGAGGCGTTCACTCCTGCGGTTCACTTTCGGATGATTGAAATTAATTCAGAATGCCTTGAGAGTTTTGCGCTCTTGTGCCTTCAATTCCTATGCAAAGGTCATAACTTCTACATCAAAATGTTTCCCGTTATGTCGCTGTGTCCAGTGAGTGCCCAGTGAAGTAGTTGGTTTAAGCTTACCCACTAGGTGTTTTTTGTACGGACGCAGAGTGTTATTTCCGTTTCGCCAGTGTATTCGTCGCCACACGCTTTACAAGAGATCAGATAAACTGTATCCGAATTCATGCAATTACCGTCTCTGTCATTAGGGCAATTTCTGTCGTTTCGGGTAGCACATAGACGGTCGTACAGGCGTTGATGAACAAACTGGCATCCTAGAGTACTCGGCGATATTTCAATTGCGGTTTCTCTAGACCTCTCTAGAATTCTCTAGACCGGCCGCTTTCAATCATCGTTTTATAGATTCACTTATTTTATTCCTATTGAAGAGCAGGATAAACGGTAATTTATTATCGATAAAATTATCGCTTGGAGACTGGGGTGTTTTTGTACGCCTGTCCATAGCAACAGTTTCGTTGCCATTAGGAATGACTATTTGTCGCGCAAGTTCCGGGACTCTTCTCTCTTTCTGTGCACAGGTTGGTTTCTTTTCGAAGCATGTTTCTTATAAGCGCCGTTTCTGTGTGTGAGGGGTGAGAGGGGAGATTATGGACGAGTACGTTTTTACTACTTGGCTTTCGCTACCACTTCGTAATGTAGCCGTTTTCTGATGGGTTGATTTGCGCGTTCAAAAATGGATGTCAGTATTACTCCGGTACCTCTCGGGTGAACGTATTATACTCTAACTGTTCATTCAGTAACTACCACGACCGACCTTTCTATTAACCTCGGCATTGATCACATAATTCCTCGTATTTTTGTTAAGCAAACGCGAGAAGGGTTGCTTAAGAAGGGCGGGTTTAGAGAATTCGGTAGAGGTAGTTGAATTACCACCGAGTAATCTTAAACGCCAGCTAGATCGTAATCGCCTATATAACCGTCTATGTGCAACTCAAAATTGCATAATTTGCCTCAGTGGTAGAGGCGGTGATTGCATGAGCACGGATATAGTTTATCTGATCTCCTGTAAGACGGGCGGGGACGAATACATTCGCGAAACGGGTAGACCTCTCTGTGTCTGCATAAAAGAAGACCTAGCCGGAAAACATAGACCATATACACCGCTAGGCAGGTATAGGAGACAGAGACATAATGGGGAGGACTTTGAAGTATGTGGCACGATCCTCGCTCAGCAATCGAGAACACAAGCGCGCAAAACACTTGAGGCGTTCTGGATTATTTCCAAAAATTCGAAAACGAACCGCAAGGTGGAATGCCTTATTATCGCGACTGATATTGGGCCTATAAGTATATATGCCTGTTATTTTGATGAGATGGGCACATTACGATTCCATGTGAGTTCTGTGCGGTTGGTCTCCGCGCGACGTGCTCAGCGGAAGCCTCATAGAAAGCGGTGAGTGCACAAAGAAGCTATTCTGTGTTCAATGTGATTCCATGTAGATTGCAGTCAACGTGACCTTTCCATGCTCTGACGAAGGCGAAATCCGCCGAAACGTCAGCTTGCGCGTAAATAGAGAAATAAAGTAACACTTCTTGCTTTATAAACAGGAATAAAAAGAATTGTTCAAATTATTTGAATCGTTCTAGAACTTTCCTTGTTTTAAACATTGCATCCTTCTTTCAAGTTGTTTTTCTCTTCGGCATCTGCAAGAGAATATTTCACTAGTCACAGGCATTTAGATTTCTTCCCACTTCTTATTTCCGTGTGAAATTCTCAGTCAGCCAACAAGGGACTCGCCAAATATTTCTAATGTAGAGCAGCTTAATAAAATTTTTGCCTTTGCTTCGATATTGAACACCTTTATGGCTAACTAGTTTATCTCCTGCGTGAGGCAACGGCACAGAATGTTGCACAAATGGGATGGATATCACAATGAGTTCGTGGATGACTCCTCCATTCATGAGATGGTGGCAAATGCCGAAACGAAATTGGTTGCAAATGGACCCGATGCCAAGCTTCGCACAACTCTGTTGACCACGCCCTGCCACATCTCTGTCGACCAATTCGCCATGATGACGTTCGTGGTCTATAAAGATGTCTTTTGTTTCGGAACACATTGTTGCAAGAAGAATTCAATTCGAACCGTGAGCGTTCCTGAAATTGTCAAGTGCTGGGAGGGAATGCGCATTACCATGTTTCCATTGCCTAGATTACACTCCATGGTACATATTGCAGTCACTGTATTGCCAAAGATTATGCATTTCGTCATCATAGCCGCCGGTGCTGAAAGAAACAGCTTCACTAAAAATTATGTTTCCATTCGGATATCAAACAACCGTGAAGTTTGTTTTTNTTTTTGAAGATCATTTTTTTAATAAATAATCGATGTGCTATCGTCTCCAATAAGAAGAATCGTTTAAAAACAGTCTGTGAAATAAACAAATGATTTGGAAAATAATTATTTACCGAAACAATCAACAGCAAGAACTTCCTTTTCAAGGAGACGTGTTTTCATCGGAGCAAAAATCGGTGCTTCTTCTTTCCAGTCTTTTCAATGTTCAACTCACTTTGTATTTTTTCACCGTCTCATTGATGCAACCGAATTTACCATAAACCTGTCTGTGTTTTCAAGAAGACTGTAAGATTGATCGGCCATAAATAACATCTCGATACGATTCAAGCCTTGCAGGATGTTTGCTTTTCATCACTTCTCCTATGAACAACAATTTCCTTGATTTCCTTTCGAAAAGTGAAGCAAGAATTATTTGCACAAGTAGCGTATAACGAAAAACTAGTTAATTTGATACATGCCCTTCAACTAAAAACAGTTTTGCTTTCACCATGAGGGATGCGTGCTGAAAAGCTAAGTGATTTGCAACGCGTTCTTGGTAGTATAAGTATTTGCATACTTCATGCTATGAGCCGATAGAACGGATGTTAAGTGTAGGATACCCACCAACTATGTCGTCTGCCAGGTTAGCACGGTTGACATCTACTTCACCACATTGCAATGCTTGATAGTTGACGTTAACAGTGAGCTGACCCAAGATGATTTGTATTATGGGATCAGAGAGGCCGGCGGCACGACCCTGCTGTTCGAGAACGTCGAACACCTAAAGAACAGAGTTTCCTCTCATTAGAGCAATATATACTGAGCTTACCAATTATGTTATACCTTTTTATTTTTTGCCTACTATGATTTCGCGGCAGGGTACTAAGCGAAATACCACCACAACGTTGCTGAGATATTTGCGAAACTCTGGACAGCAGGTGTCTATGGTGCGGAACGAACGCGCTATTGTCCTTTCCAGGGAGTAACGCGTTCACCACCATACCGTGCGGGTCCTTTGTTTCGGCTGTCTCTCAGCTATTTCTATCCATCTTTGCCACAGTAATCACCCGTCAGCGGGATTGATCTAGGGTGCCCAAATCGGCATAGAACCCACTTGTCTATGGTGGTGTCTAAATACCTTACCAATTATTTTATATAAAACCATTTAAATCTTGCAAAAGTAAAAATGCCAATGAGTTCTTTGAACATCGAAGTTCTCATTCAATTCATCGAAGAAATGGGTACTCACTGCTTGCATTATAAGACGCATCACGAATCCTCTGGCTACATCTGCACTCGCTGAAATACCGGATACCTGAGCAGTTACACCAGGTGCCATTGAAAAAGCCATGGGCACCGGCAGAGTGAAGCCAGTAACGTTGAAGGTCCGTGATCTCATTGCAGCTAAATGTTATGGTACCTACAGAAGAATAAGACAATAAAAATTTTCCAATTTGTGAGTCGTTAAATAGAAGCTAGGGCTAATCAAATCTGGAAAATAATGTTTATTTTACGAGAACAATCCTCTAGTTAATACTTGGTCCTCCCGGAGCACATCCTAAGACCGTAGTGATACTGAGTAAAAAAAGCAGCAACGGACCCGCGAGAACTTTCGCCATGCTTCCTAGAATACTCGACGTTAACAAAATGACGCCTGAACGCATTTAGAAAGCTCTGTATATTGATGGGTTCACTTAAAACCAAATTTACGGCTTTTGGGTTATTAGAGAACCAGCGGTGGATTTCTCTCAAACATTTTTGAGTTATGGAATCTATGAGGGAGACATTTTGAAGCTCAGCGAGTTTTCCAAGAATTTCGTTGCTTCAAAACTGCTCAGTTATGAAAAGAGGTTCCACGGATCGTCATCTGGTCGGCTTTGGCATTGAGGGTGCGCCATTTCCAAGTATACAGAAACCGGCAAACGTGGCATACCGCAAACCAAACATTGAATGAGAGCGACGTAGGTGAAAACGATTACATAGAAGAAATTCAACGAATGTGCTGATTTCTTGACTGGTGCTGTTTAAATTCGGTTTCGAACATTCTGGTTTTATTATCCAGACGTTAGATTTTGATTTTCCCACCAATAAAAAAATGTGGGGAAAACAAAACGTCGTCGTTAAAGAAGCACTTTTGGAGGGGAACTAGCCGTGAATTTATCGAAACGAAGAAACGAGACGCCACATTCTCAGAAGCGAATTCTTAAGCAGTGAAAATCGCTCATTCAGCTTCTCTCACTTTTTATCTCGATGTGGTGTGATAACGAGGTCTTCCTTGATAGCAAAACGGTTTGAATGTATACAGAAGTTCATCTGCAGAATTTCATGGAAGCATTCACGAACCGCATCCGTAAGAATCAATTTCGCCAGAGCACGACGCTTTCTTGGACTCGTAGTCTGACGAAATTGACCTTTGGATTTCGTTAGGCCGTAGCACTACCGTGTACTTAGATGCGACCGAGTGTTCAGAGCAAAGAACTGAACGTGTATTAAGAAAGCGATCGTAGAGATACCAAGTTACAACATCTTTTGCCGCGTTTTTAAAGGGTCGAAGTTGCTAATAAAGGCAAATGTTTATGGACTGCCGCTTCCGCCTCTACATTTCTCCTGCTTGTGCAGGGAATCCAAAATTTGTTATTCGGCAATTTCGTATAGTGAAACGATCATTTCATCCGACTCGTCATTGTATTTCTTCACTGCTCTTTCTTTTCTTAGAAATACTGTAATAGCGATAACCTGCGGAACTCTTCATTCTCTTACAACCTTCTCCGGGTCCTTTCGCTTTACTTAGTGCTTGTGTGCTGGAATTATGTTATAGCAATTCACAATTATTTAGAACAAGCGCTGCAAGGAAATATCTGTTTCGAATAATTCCGTCTCCAACAATGAATCTTCAGGTGTTTTACGCAATCATTAACTCTTTCAATAGCATAGTTACTTGACAATTACTTAGCTTTCATGTTTTTAAAAACATTTCTCGACTGAGCACTGAAAAATAATTAGAGTTTTGCTGCTAGAAATTTCCGGCCCCATATGGGCAGTATCAGTGGACGGTGTATGTGAACCATCCACTCAATTCTGCTGGGTATTGAAAACTTCGGTGCGTATTTTTTGCTTCAGTTTTCCTTCTTCCGCATTCCAAATCAAAAGCACAGCAGGCGCAGTAGCGTCGTCAAGCGTTTTGTGAGTATCTTATGAGGAATGAAGAAAGCTGATTAAGAACATTCGTATTGTTTTAATGAATTGCTGAGCAATGAGCGATATAACAGTAAAATTTTCCACACACTTTACACACGCTACCATAATCAGTATATAGAGATCTTCTCTCTGGAAAAGTTCTCTATCTATCTCAACAATAGTATTGGGTGCCGATACCGTGGTCGTCTCGCAGCCTCACGCCACATGAAGCAGTGTAACCTTCATGGTCCATCCTGTCAATTACATTCAATGTTTCAGGCTCAATAGCGGTTCAGGTTTGACTTCAGTAGCATAGCGACGATGGATTATCCGAAGGAGGCGTAACCATAGAACAGTTCACTACTTGTGAAACAACGAAGTTAATGACGTTTGATGTTTCAGGCAGTTAGGTACAGTCTACTGCTGTCCAGGATCAACAATCCACATTAGCCGTGGTTGCATACGCACGCGGCTCCCGTAGCCAATATAAGCCAGGTGCATTCGATGGCGGAGACATGCCATCACTCATCTTACCCCCTATTGGTTTCGCCGATAATCCGCTCCTCACATCAACTCATTCCCAGTCATCCTCATTCAGCTCAACTCATTCTCATTCATTCTCACTTATTCTCATTCATCCTCAGTAATCCACAGTTTATTGTATCTCATTTCTTAGCCTGTCTATGGTGTGCTGTCAGCAGTAATGGGTGTTTCCAAATGCGTTCTGTTTGCAACGCCATCGGTGGTACTATTCCTCCCACAAAGTACGCCTTGCGTACAATGCCGCTGAGCGCCTAACTTATGCTTGTTAAGCCGCTCTAGGCTTATCAGTTGCAGTCATTATCATTCTGGCCCTTGACTCTTAGGCAATGGTGGCAACCGTCGATGCTCAAACTTCACGTTGCAGACATAGCGTTATCCACAACCGGCCGCCTGACTCTGTTCCGTAGATTACTGCAATTCGTCGTCCATAGCATCGTCAATGCTCGTGTAACTTACTGTCCTCATCGATTATGCTAAAGTGCATCTCACCGCTATAATGTTGATCCTTAGCTCAGCCGAAAACACGGCTCCTCAGTATACCTCTCAGACTACAGCACACTGTCTCGTTCTCCGTCCCGAGCA
Source organism: Angiostrongylus costaricensis (assembly GCA_900624975.1). Taxonomy (NCBI): domain Eukaryota; kingdom Metazoa; phylum Nematoda; class Chromadorea; order Rhabditida; family Metastrongylidae; genus Angiostrongylus; species Angiostrongylus costaricensis. Next base: position 253,514 of record UYYA01003892.1, on the reverse strand, counting down.
TACTGTCTGCCTCAACCGCCCCACTGGCCGCAGGTTGTGCGAGCGCGGCATCGTTCACTGCTAACCAACGTTTACTTGTTTGTAGTTATTCATTATTATTGTTATTATTGTATTAATAATATAGTAATATTCAAATGCCATTATCTCGTTGTTAGCCTCCCTTCACTACTAGCCATAGCACCACATAGCTTTAACTCGTGTGATTCTTTTGCGACTACTTCTCTATCGTGACTATTATGTTATTAATGTTTAACGTTTTTGTTTTCTGCCTTCTATAATTTTCATGGCAGGTTACTAAGCGAAATACAACCACAACGTCACAACCCCGCTGACGGGTGATTGCTGTGGCAAAAAGATCGATAGAAATAGCTGAGAGACGTGCGAAACAAAGGACCCGCATGGTGTGGTGGTGAACGCGTTACTCCCCGGAAAGGATAATAGCGCGTTCGTTCCCCACCATAGACACCTGCGGTCCAGAGTTTTGCAAATATCTCAGCAACGTTGTGGTTGTATGTTATTAATGTTGTATTTTTGTAAGTAAACGATTTAATTACCCAAGTTTGAGGTTGGTAGAGCAATAGAACAGCTAAAAGACCTGCGTGGCTAATATTCTACACGATTTGAACCGCTCCGCTTCGCCGCTAACTATTCGCAACACAGGAAGCTATTCGCGTAAAGATTCCACAATACCAAATTTACTTGTGTGTCGAAGTGAGTACAGTTGCTCTGTAGCTCACGCGCACGTGGCCCTCGTTTCGGTCATGTTCTGGGAGCTCTCCACCCTTGTATGATCCACGTATGGTACTTTACACGCCTGGCATTTAGCAGAGCGGACTAAGCGTCACTTGTAGCTTAATTTTGCATTCAATCACAGCTAATAATTCCTGATAAAGTCACATGAATGGCGCATCGCATAGCGACTGATCGAAGCCGGAAACTTTTTTTAAACCAAACTCTAACCTTAATTATTTAAAACAAAATTAAAATAAAAAAAGTACTGGACGACCTTTAAGAAGCGGATCGCAAGAACACTGAACTACTTTCTTTGCCACCTTATAAATTTTGCAAGTTTCTGAAAAAGCAAATGCATATGGACCACCGCCTGAGCCTCTCCATTTCCCCTTCGCGTGCACGGAAAACAAAATTTTCTATTCGAGAACACCGTTAAGTGAAATGATTACCTCATCTAATCCATAATTTTATTTCTTCGCCGTTCTGTCCGTCTTACAAATGTTGTAATAACGATCCGCTGGAAAATGTTAAATGTTCTTCTAAACTTTCTTAGGCCCTTTCATTTCATTACGTGTTGATGTGCTGGAAATATGTCGGAGCTTTGAGAGTATTTGAAATATCCACTGCAAAGAAACGGCAATTCCCAATAATGATAAATTCCGTCTCAAATAATGAATGCTTACGTATTTTGCGGAGTTTTCTTTAGTGATTAACAGTGCAAAAAGTGTTCAAAAGTTTTCAGTAAGAAATTTCTACCATAATGCAAACAGCGTTTGCGGGCGGTGAAGATGAACCTTCCACTCATTTCCAATATGTAGTGAGAAGCTTCCAGCACGGACTTCTTGTTCCAGAGTTTTTCTACTTCCGCATTCGAAATCGAAATGTAGTCGGCGACGTGGAGTCGTCAGCCATTTTATGAATTTTTATGAACGACGTAGAAGGCTGGTTAAGCACGTTCACTTTGTTTTAATGAATTGCTGACGATGAGCAGTATCGCGACAAAGTTTTCCTTGCACTTTCCACACGGCACCGCAATCAGGAAGCTATTCGCGGAAAAATTGCACGTTTCCAGATTTTTGAGTCTGTCGGAGCAGAGTTGTTTCGTAGCACACAGACATGAACCTCGATTCGGTCATATCCCGTAGACTCAGGAATCCCTCCATTTCTCTATAGTTCACACATGGTACGTCACACACATGGGATATAGCAGAACTGATTGGACGTCACTTGCAGGACAGTTTTGCATTCAATCACCTCTAACAATTCGCGATGAAGTCACATGAATGGCACATCGCTTAGCGGCAGGTTAACGCGGGAATCTTTTTAAAAACCGAACATTAGCCTAAGTAATCGTGCGAGCAACTTTGAAAAAGCAGCCACTATACACTCTGAAACTTTATCCATTAGAATATTAAGATCATCTCCTTCCCACGTCCTCGATACCGCATAGAATTTTAAATCTTCCTGCGGAGAGATATAAGTGTCTTACTTGACAGGAGGTACTTGACCACGGTCTCATGTGAATTTTGGTTAAAGAGGAAATCAAGTCTTTTCTACACGAACGCACAGATGGGATAGTGCAAAACAATTTCATCGACAATATTGGGTGAATAGTTCGTAGCCAGATTTTAAGTGAATTTGCTTCTTTTTTTTTTTGCTAAATTGCAAATTACGAAGATTTCCTTTCGGAAGATTCATTTTTTGGTCAAGTTCCATAAGAAATATTAAGTGAAAGACATGTGTCTTTCTACTGCCATCTAAGATGCTGTTTTCTTATTTCTGATTGTTGTTAAGAGTAAACAGGTTGAAAAGCAAAGGCTGAAAGACGGTAGGAATAGTTGAAGCGAAGGACTGAAGTTAAAGGTGTTTCCTACATTCTTTACGGATGAAGCGGCATTGTAGAAACGTGGTGTTGTTTAGAGTTACTGACCCTATTGATGATGTGTCGTTTTCTTGTTCAGCAATCGCGAGGTTAGGAGGTTGTTCAGCAATCCTATTGATGATATATGTCGAAACACAGGACGTCCTCTGTCAGGCAGGAGGAGATGGACAAATGCTTTCATTTGTTGAATGGACAATCTGAGTACAACAAATATACCTGTGAAAAACCAAAAGAGGATTGGCTTCCATTTCTTAACGTTCAGATCAACTTATCAGTTAACAGTTACATGACCAAATGGTACCGAAAACCAAATAACAAGAACATCGTCGTTCATTTCCTCTCCTCCCACCCTTCACACGCAAAGGGGACGCTTGTAAGAAACATGTTTCGAACAGTCACCTCTGTGTGCACGAAAAGGGAACTAAAGAGGAATCGTGCGATTTGGCTCGTCAAATAGCCATCTGCAATGGCTACGAAATAGTAACCCCACGAGATATGTCCAGAAGGAGAGCGAGGCCTCAAAAGGAAAAGCGTGGTTAAGACAGAACCTCGTTTATGTTGCCCTTCACTAGCGATGAAGTAAGTGCAGCTATAAAACGTTGCTTAAGACGGCCGGTTTAGATTAATCGGTAGCCATAGTAGAAATACCGCCCGATGCTCTCTGCCGTCAGTTAGTTCGTAACCGCCTCTATGACCGTCTATGTGAAACAGAAAATTGCGTAGCTTGCCCTTACGGCAAAGGCTGTCACTGCATGACTTTAGGTGCGATGCACCTGAGCTCTTATAGTATTTGCGGAGATGAATATATTGGCGAAATGTGCAAGCCATCATGAACTGGTACAAGGGAACATTTAGATGGAAAACCTGGATGAATACCAGGAACTCTAAAATGAACAGCAAGGAGGAATGTCGGGAGATCACCCGTGATCTGGCTCCGCACCCTCGCATCGACTTCTGATGTGGGGTGGTGCATTTATCGACCATATGCGACTCTGATCAGCTGTTCTTCCTTAGCTGAAGGCACTTAAAAAACCGTGGGTTTTTCGAGGACCTGTTGATTGTGTGATTGCGTTTTAGATTTTCATCTTTCTGTATGTGTTATAGGAGCGTTTGACTTAGTAAATTGTCTGTCAATATACCTTTCCAGGCTTTGAAGAAGCCAAAATCCGCCGAAACGTCGGCTTTAGCGGAATGAAAATTAAAGTAACACGTCGTGTTGCTCAACAAAAATATCGAGAACTGTTCACTTCGACCGTTTTACCGTTTCTCTCTCGTTTTTATTCTTTGTTGGTATTTGCAGCTGTGGGCCTATTTGTACTTCTCCTATTCCATACGGATCTTTATTTTTCCACTTTGTTTTCTCTTTCTTTTTGTTTTCTCGGACAATTTTCAGGCTTGACGGTGCAGTGCTACAGTTTCCTACTCATTTTTGAGCTGTCTCTTTGTGCTAATCTATATAATCGGCTGTCATTTGCCCTATTTTTTTTATTTTTAGTTTTAAAATAGACTTCTTGGGTTCTTCTTCCCATACAGTGCAATGTTTTCATTAGCGCTTATACGACATTACAAGACGTTAATGCAGGGCGAGTACGACAGTCTCTGTAGTCTTTACGAACAGGTAGCGCTGCAGTTATTTCTCATTCCGCCATCATATCTTCACAAATGTTTCCTATACGTGAACAGTTTTCGTGAAATAGTATTATAGTATATTATATATTATATATTATAACTAAATTCCTTCGGCAAGAAAACTCTCCTTCCCATCAGAACCACTCCCACTCGTCGGCCATTGGCTGCTTCAGTGCTAGCTTTCCGCTTCGTTTTGGTGTTGTTAACCCGTTGAATCGTATAGTCGATTAAAATCACCATCGACGAAAATGATGTGCTAATTGGCGTAACAAATGATCGCATTTGTAGATGAATGGTAAAAATTCGAATAGAAGCTATTCTCAGTGTGTGTTATATGAAACTCTCCAACGTCTTGTCATAAAGCTTTTCTAAGATTTGAAATTTCGACTTATTCCTTCCTTCGCTTTGCTTTAATTTCCTGGTTTGGTCAACGTAACGACAATCCGGATTTTCTTAAGCAGAGTTTGTGACCGTATCAATTATTTACTTTCATTTTATTTTATATGACCCGCCTTCACGTCTACTGCACAAATCCCAGCACTTCTCACATTCGATTCGTCTCCTGGCATCCATTGTCCACGAAGATCTTCCAACTTTTACGTATGGCTTCGGTTGCTGCTTGAGGATTTCCATTTGTTGAATGTCGTAGAATTCCGTCCGAGCAATTCTCCCTGGAGTCATGAGATAGCCGAACTGGATCGTTCCCACCTGAATTGCACAGAGTGATTTTTCCCCAGACAACTCCGGTACCAATTTCTCGAACCTGAAGGGATGACAGGCTTTTTTGGCCCTGAGCGAAATCGAACTGGCACCATGCTCATGATGACGGACAACACTACCATTGTCCTATACGACCCCTGAAGATACCAATGAATGTATCATAATTCAAGGACCGGCTTTCTATGAAACTCGGCGTAAATGGTTGGTATATTTATTTATATGATCTTATGAACTAATCTTGTTGAGCTGATGCAAAGTTGGTACAGGTCTTCGTTGTCGTTGCTGTTGGTCTTGCTCGTCGGTGGCTGAGGTTTCGGCGATTTCGTCTTCCACAGAGCCTAGAAGTATTTTATGTAGCAGTAGTCTTATTTTCGGTAGAATGCTTATACTATTAATGAAGATCAATCTTTCAAATAAGCACTATATTGATCAAAAAGGCCACTCAACGTGCTGTTACGAGTAGGACTGGTCCACGAGTTGTTCACGTGGGCTCGCCACCGAGACCCACTCAGATTATTATTTTGAAACAAGGCACTAGGTCACATGCTATAGTGAAGTATTCGTTTTTCGGTTATTCCTTGGGTTTTTGAAATTTATCCAAAACGCTTCGAGAGTCTCGAGAGTCTTGCGTGTTGATGTTTCTGATTCCCTCGCTAGGATCCCGACACTTACTTCAAAATCATCGCCATTGGGTTTTTGTGCCCTATGCGTACCTAGAGGAGTGCTTGGACGAATTTCCACTTTTCCTTCTAGGTGTTCCTTCATGCGGACGAAAAGTGTTCTACTCGTTTCTCCAATGTATTGCTCACCGCATTCGTTCGTTATATGAGATCTACCTACCTCTACCGTTAGGACGGATCGCACAGTTTTCTGAGCTGCACAAACGATCATAGGGACAATTGCGAACTAACTGACGGCGTTGGGCATTTGATAGGAGGTCAGCAATCGCTACATTATTTTCAAGACCACTTTTTCTTAAGCACCTCTTGATGGCGTAACCTATTTTATTTGATATGAAGGGCAGCTTAGAAGGGATCTTACTTACGTTCGAAACAATATTTTCGGGAACAATTCTGCGTTTTTGTCTGACCCGAGTGGCTTCCTTTTCGTGACCATTCGAAGTGGCTATTTTTTCCTCCAGATTTAGGAACTCCTTCTTTTCTTGTTTTCCTGTGCACGCATTTTTAGCCACCCGTTACTTGTTTTTGATGTGTGCTTTTTTCACGTGCGAAGAGGGGGCGTAGTGAACTTGCATATTTTTACTACCTGACTTACTACACCACTTTGTTATATAGCCACTTTCTAAGAGCTTAATTCGAATTTGCCATTAATTTGAAGGTTTAAAAATGGAAACCAGTTTTTGGTTAGTCTTTCCCGTGTGAGTTCAATATACTCTAACTGTCTGTTTAACAATTCGAAGCACTCATCCATCTGTTCTTGTGAACCAGACAATCAGAGTATATAAAATTCACAGGAAAAGACCAGTCGAGAACTGGATTCCATTCTTAAACCATTCAAATAAAGTTTTTAGAAAGTGGCTATACGGTTAGTGGTACATATAGAGCAAAAACCGCAATAGCGATGGTTTTGAAGTAACTGTAGATATTAGCACAGAAATCGAAAACATCAGCGCGCCCGACTCTTGCAGCGTTTTGGATAAATTTCAAAAATCCACAGATGAAGCGGAAAGACGAACCCCTCACTGTCGAATGCAACCTGGCGTCTTATTTTAAAATGATATTCCAGCCCCTTAGAGGGTACTGCTCGCTACCCCACATGAACAGCTCGTGGGCCAGTCTCACTCGTAACAGCAAGGGGAGTATCTTTTTAAACAATATGGCGTTTATTTGAAAGTTTGATCTTCGCACCTTAAAACCGCGTCCGGTACTATAGTCGGTGGTGGATGCGCACGATATTCCTAAATAATCGAATTCGGTAATCGAACTACCTAGTGATCTGGTTATAGTGGAGAAAAGTTAAGGAGTAGTAAGCTATTCCACTACGCTGTCTCTAGGCTTACCATGCTGTCATCAATTCTTGCAACTTTATGAGAAGCCTCTAGATATTACTAAAATCGAATTCCGATGGGAGAAGAAATAAAACTGTACAACAAATTACGGTGATTGCAGCGTGCAGTCGTATCCAAGAGACCAGAGCTGTCATCATTCTTTAGACTAGAACGGTTTTATTTATTCTGAACATTTTTATTGTGAGGTATAATATGAAGGAAAAACAGCGTTATAATACTTCTTATTAAGAGATTCACTATTGCAAGATATTATACGGTTATGAATCCAGGTCAACGTTTCAGATAGGCGATTTTCAGCTGTGCTCAGCTAACTCATCGAACATCTTCATAATAGGCGGCTTAGCCGTTGCTGTTCTACCAGTACAAATTGTTTGCTTGCTTAGTTGCTATTTGTTTGGCTATCAGTCATCGAAGTTCAAAGGGGTCAATAGACGTCATAAACAGGTTTTTTACTTTTTTTATTTTTATTTGACCCGTCTTGACGTCTACCGTGCGGATCCCAACACTTCTCACATTCGATTCGTTTCCTCGAATCCATTGTTCACGAAGATCTACCAACTTTACGTGTGGCTTCAGCTGCTGCTTGACGATTTTTTATTTGAACTTGAAAGTCTTATAATGCTGGTCTAGCAGTTTTTTCTGAAGTGCTGATATAGCCGGGCTGGAACGTTCTCAACTGGATTGAACAGATATATTTATTTATGTGATCTTATAAACTGATCTTCTTAAGCTGACGCGAGGTTGGTACAGATCTTCGTTGTCGTTGTCGTTGTTTTTGATGTTTTTGAACGATGGCTGACGTTTCGGCGACTTCGCCTTCCTCAGAGCCGTGATGTTATGTGCGGGACCTCCCAAACCAACCTCTCTTCAGCTTAAGAAGATCAGTTTATAAGATCACATAAATAAATATATCAACTATCTATGCCGAGGTTCATAGAAAGTCGGTCTTTCGAGTTATTGGATTGAACAGAGTTATTTTTTTCCCCACACAAGTCTGGTACGGAGGTATGAGAGGCTTGGTTGGCCCGGAGCGGGATCGAACTAGCACTATGCTCATGACGGATTGGTTATTACTCTTTCTAAATCTCTGAAAATATGAAGTATGCAGAACTTTTCGTTCAGACTTACTCTGTTAGTCGGGGTTGAAATCTAGAGATTGGCAGAGAAGACGTTTGTTGTCTGGCGTGCTCGTCAAATCAGGGCCTACCAAAACATTCTTGAGATAGTTGGTTGTCGTTAAATAGAAGCTTACAAAATAATACCTTACTGCTTCTACCGGTGGTAAGTTTAATGATGCTTGGTTTGATGTTGTTCTTCAATAAGCAGACACGCAATTGATATTATAGAATTTATTAGGATACAATAGCTGACCTTTTGGCGGCACGAAAAATTTCATTTCTTATCACATCAGTATCACATTTTGTTATTTTGTTATTGGGTGTGGTTACACAAAATGGCAGTTGATAAGGAATAGCCAGGACCAAAATAAACTGTGAGTCATTCGATTTTTTGTTTGCCCTATACTATTGAAAAGGATAGAGTCGCCTATAGCGTAAATAGGAAGGTGGTGTTTATTTACCTTTTCTGACTTTTAAGCCAAAACGAGGTTGATAAAGATGTTTGTTCAGGTAAAATTTCGACGGCTACGTCTTCTTCAGAGCCAATGATCGGTGTCGACCTGTCACCACATGTGGGCACCTCAGCACTTCTTTCATTCGGATCGCTTTCTACCGTCCCTTATCCACTAAACTCTTTCGATATGTGGGTTTCGCTGATGCTTTCCAGCTTTTGCTTTCTAACTCTAGTACAACTGTTTGACCTCAAAAGGGGTGGATGCTTGCCAGATGGGAGACGAAACCGAAATGGACGGCACATTCCCCAGAAATAAATGGTCGTGAGTGTTTTTCTCGCTGTTTTTTCACTATTATAATAAACCTTGAAAGATTTTAACTACATACAAGTAAAGTGACAATAAAATAAATAAGTAAGCGAATCAGTAATTAATCAGTAACAATGAAACCAGTGTTTGTAGCTTGCCAAGTTTCCACTGGGTAGTCCCGTCAAGATACACACCTCGTCATCGTGACTGTGGATACAACTATGGGTCAAATAACCATGTAAACCAGTGGTTTAACTTGTCGCAAATCTTACGAGGTACGTAAATTCAACTCCACAAAGAACAAGCCTACACGAAGATCAAATTCGGTGGAAGCTCTACATGTATTTACCGACAGAATACCAAGTGAAGCAGGAGTCCCATATTATTACGTGTGTCAAGACCCGTGCACTCCTCCAGAGAGCAGATCTCACTCAATAGCTCGGATAAGCGGGAGAAGCGAGTGGAGACTTTCTCAGCGACCCATATCTTGTTATTCGGGAATAAGACAAGAAATATTGCCAGATTCCAAATGTCTAAAAGTGTGCTCGATTACTCAACAGATTTTTTATTAAATCTCAAAATATGGAAGTATTGTAAACAAGAATATTTCTTAACTGCTTGTCAAAGAATAGTTAGTTCATTAATCCTTACATCCTCTCAACCATCCCAAAAACTCTGTATCTGATATTTATTCTTAAGCTTATTGACCCTCATGAGACCTTGTCCTTGTTCGAATAATTTTTTCATAAAAGAACAAAATGAGTGGGGACCGATCGTTGACACTTTTCTGCTTTCTTTGTGTTTCTTGAGTTACCCATCTAGGAATTTCTTCAATTTCAACGTAACCACATTTAAAAATAACGATTTTATCAAATATCAGTAACAAACACATCTCATCATAAAATATCGCATATAGATTTGACTATGAGCGCAAAGCTTAGGCACTTTGCTTGACAGTGATAGCGAGAGAGAGACGGTAGCTAGTCGGAGAGCAGATCCCGACTGAGAGCACAGACTGATCGTGGGCGTTTTGGCGGCCAATAACAGGCGTTAAGGATGTTGGTTACCTAGGTCAGCAGCTGGCGGTACAATAACATACGGAAGTGAAAACCGATAAAGACAAGCTTTCCTCTTAACAGATAGTAGAGAAAAAATAATAATAGCAGGACTAAGTGGATTTCTGATCATATGCCGCCGTTGCTATGCAATGCTGAGCAATTAGATGCCAGTCTGAATGGTCTTCTGAGTGTGTGTGGCTCGTTCTTCGCCTTCTTTGTTGTAGAGCGACGTTACGACATTCGCTCCAATACCCCACGTATTCTCGCCTTCGAATACTAATGATTCGGGAGGATTATTGATGCCACCTTGATCGCGTGCATAAATCTGAAATCAAGTAGCGATTTATGGCGTCAGCCGCAACTGAAGAGGATTCCACCGTCTCAATATAATATGATTCGAACATCTCTACGACGAAGTGGATGGCACACAAAAGCAAAAGCTTGCTAAAAATCATTCCATTTCTTAATAGTTGCTTACCTTCATAGTTTTTCCAGCTTTCAATGTGGTGTTCGCAGGAATGGTGAAAACTATCTCACGTCCCTTGTCCAACTTCCTCTTCAGTTTATGTTCGCCAAGATTTTCGTCCTGAAAAAAGAAAAAAATTTGCAAAAACCAGAAAACGAAGTTAATTTTCTATGAAATAATGTGCAGTGGGCCCTACGTGTATGAGAATCATTTTCGCGTTTGGATGAGGCACCATTAAATCAGTTATAACTACGAAGAGACTAGAATGGACCATCGGAACAGTGACATACCAAAGTAATTCGTATAATAGCAAACTACTATTCTATTTTAGAGGTAATAGCTGTTGCAATGTAGCCCAAAGAAATAAGAGCGTGCGCCTCAATAATATCTACTCCAAATTTTGCCCACAATTTTCTAGACGTGCTTGCGAATAAAGAACCTACCTTAGTTCTGTGTGTGTTCTCGAGTGTGATAAATTTACCGTTCGGATCGCACTCAGCGATGGTGACATTTCCCTGAAATAACACCGAATGTTCGACGAAGTTTATAATTCAGAACGACCAAAGGAAGTCTCAAATTCTGCCAACAAACAAAAATATCTAGAACAGTGAGTACCAGAACGCAACGCCATTTTCCCATCAATTACTATGACTGTGTTCAACTATGAAAGAGCACTTTAAATCACATTGAACAGAGCTATGATTATCTGTGAACTTCTAAAATCTTTAATATGTATATCAGTGTAACCCAGGACACAAGCGGAAGAGCTGAACCATTGTCGTCAAGTTTGCAAAGATTTGATTAAGCAGAAAAAAAGTGGAATATATCAAAAATAGGCTAAAACAAAGAGTGGAGCTGTGGAACTGTAGATACCTTGGCAGAACGCTGGAATGTGGTTTTTGTGGAAACTTCTCCTCGAACTGAACGGGTCGAATCAGTGTCTTCTTGTTGTTGTAGTGAATGTGTCTTCACAACCTGTTCGACCATTTGGCGTAGTCCAACACTGAAAAGTTACGTGTCAAAAGAAGAAAAGACTTCGAACACAACCTTTTTCTTTCTGCTATAGCATATCAGCGTAAACTCTAATTTAATATGCTGAAGGGTGAATGGTTACAAGAAAAATGACTCTGGTTTCTATTGGGAGTAACGTTTACCGCTTTTGTTAACAGATCGTAGCTACACGGCTTTAACTGAAGATCGTCTCAAATCGAATGTTACGTCACTTTTTAGACTTCGAGGTCTACTGTGTTTTGTAACAAAAAACAACTTTTCTGGTGGACATTGTTCCAGATTTACAGGCTTCCGTTCAACATTATACTCCTCCAATTTCATCGACAGGGTAAAGGAAAAAATGGCAATCTCTGAGAAAGAACAATATGCGAAACCATACCGGCTTTCCTCTCCTTCGAGCATCTTTCTGTAGATGGCGATTTCAGCGTCCAGCATTTGTTTAGTGTCGAGCAGAGCTTGTAATTCGGCGACCTGATGAAAACTATACGCTGTCAAAAAGTGGAAGTTGAAATTTGTGCTAGAGTAAAACCCACTAATGTCTGACATTCCTCCCGCATTCTACGAAGAGTTGCATCGCGATCGTTAAGTGCCATCTCGTACTGTCGTTGGTCGTCGCTAAGCTGAAAACCAGCTTCATCGTAATGTTAAAATCGCTTCGGAAGGTTGGACATAGGAAGAAAATTTTACCTGATAATTGAGATTCTGCACTTCCTTCTCCAGTAATGCGTTCTTATTTTCGAGATCACCAAGTTTTCCACGTAAATCACCGATATTGTCTCGCATTCTCTTCACCTCCTCACGTTGATAGTTAGACTCCATTGCGGCCCGATTGGCCGTGCCTTGTACTTCTGACACCTGAACAACGCCAAATTCAGAGCAGTTCACTGATTCATTTGGGAATGATTCAGTTTCTATATGACAATGAAATTTTAATCACTTTTCTATACACAGAATCTTCTCTTTCACAAGTGAGTTTTGGGTTTCTAAAATTTTCAACAACAGTGAATTCAAGTAAGCCATTTGATTGTTGTCCGACTAATGGTCTACTCCAAACTTATCAGTGTCATCTTATTTTGCAATAAATCCACGTCGTCTGATTTCGTACTAACCTTGAGCTTGTACCAGCTCTCCATATCTTGTTTGCCTTGTTTAGCGATATAGTCGTACTCATCCTTGATATCTCTAGAATTCATAGTATCAGAAAAAATTCACGAAGTGTCCAGAAAAAGCTTTATGATAAATCTCAGTTAAAATTATTCATAATAGATTACGAAAATTTCGATTGCTTGCCTATGATAAAAAGATCACTCATGAGCAGAATTATGCGTTTTATCCATTGAATTGCTAACACTCTAGTTCACTTTCATGCAAAGTGACAGTTTTCCATGCGTTAACAGACCACTGGTTACTGTTACTTGACCGGATATTTCAGTGCAATCAAAATCTGGAATTGCTGCGAATGGAAAACAAGCTTGTTTTGCTTTTATAAGCGATTTAAGCTGTGGTTTCACTACAAAACAACCATTGCACCGAACAAACTAGCAAGGAGAGCCAAAATAATCCTTTTCGGGAAGGTTTATTCTTGTCTCATTCCAACTGCCTGTAACATCCTCTTCATGAAAAATGCTTGTTAAGCTTTCCCACTCGACTGTTTCACCAATCAGAGAGCAATGACATTAGAAGTGAAGAGTTGTGGAGAATACACGCATACCTAATAGCCAGTGCAAGCTCATTCTTGAAGAATTCACGAGTGTCGGCTGGAGCTTGTGCAAGAAGAGCCTGCAATTCCTTGACTTCCTGCTCATGAACCCTAAAATGCTCTGTTTCAAGAAGAGACAGAATGTAAGCAATAAAAAGGAAAAATTAGATAGCCGACCTTCGAAGAAATTCGAGTTCCTCCATAAGTGTCTGAACTTGATTCTGGAAATCAATACGACCAATAGTTTCTTCGTCAAGATCCTAAAACGAGATCTTTGCTGATAATGAAGGATAATCCATCGAATTCTAATATTTTTAGAAGAGATGCCGATATTTTCTTTGCACACGTCATCCAAAGCCCAATTTTTCCAACTCTGGAAAAGAACAAAAAAATCCCGTTTATCTTGCCCTTCATTGGCGATGAAATAAGTATAGTGATAAAGCGATGCTTAAAAAGGGCAGAACTAGAAAAATCGGTAATGATAGGTCAACAAACTGCTACCAGATTTGGAAGAGAGGATGGCGGCACTTACTCGATACATCCTTAGATCACCGCAAGTCGTTATACAAGGCAGATATGCATTAAACCACTTCTACGACACATAATAAATTCGAATTCATGGAGTAAATCTCAGAAATTCACTAACGACGAAAGTTTTATCCATTTCTTTTACACCATTTCAGGAAGCGTTGGGACAGAACAAGCTTTTCACTCGAGTCATCCTAAACAGGACTGACGGAACACAGGGCAAAGGAATGATTCTTGAAAATTCAACACTTCACTTAGATCTACTGTGGTAACAGGGAAACTCCGCATTAGCCATATCATTAGTCACTATTCTAATAAAGTAAATTGATGAAATATCAATAAAAAATCATAATTTCTTTTGGTGGAGGCCATTTGTTTTGACAGATCGAAACAGAATAAACTACAATGGACAACGATGAAAATCACGTTCCACAAAGTGAGAAAACTGAGATTTGACCATAACAAACCCTTTTAGCTCACCTCTTTAACTCCGAACAAAAAGGAGACAACTGGCGTATGCAAACAAAATTTCTTACTTAGTGCTTGATATTTGAACGGCTTCACTGGTTGTGCGGACTCTAGCATAATCACCACTTTTCGGAGATTTGCTAGTCAAGCCACTGTGGTTTCCTAGAATCCCGAATTCAGCCTGGCTCGAGTCCGCTCCAGGTCTTCACCACCACAGGCAGTCGCAGCCCTTGTGGATCAGAGATTTGCCACTATGCGACCTTGACAGTAGGGACGGTGGTGGCTCCCCGGCATTGGTTAACTATTAGCTAGGCTTCCTTATGGAAACGTCGGGCTCCCTCTCAACTTGGGAGACCCTGCCGAGGGAGAGACGAATTTTTCGCTGTACATTCCGACTCCCAGGAACACCTCGCAGCCACGATGAGGCGATAAACCGTTGGGAGGTAAATGAAGACTGTTCTTTAACTGCCCTGTTCTTTGTTGAGGCTTCCCTTCTCTGAGGAAAAGCCGCCGCATAACAGACTGCCACCGAAAATGAGCGGGTAACCAGTCAAAGCGACCAGAGAGAATAACAAAATTTTTGAATTTTCTTTTCTGATGTGACACTATGATGCACACCATAGAGGAATTGAAGAAAGTAGATAACAGTGGTACGACGTGTTTAAGAGAATTTTCGATTTCCCAATTAGATAGAAGCAAAAACGTACTATTATTGCTTTTTCACAACCCTGTAATATTGTTACGACAAAGCAGGTTCGAGCTACATCAGAAAGTTGTACAGACGTACGAAGCGAAATCTAGAAACAAACGCACGTTTCTAGCTTTCTGAAGCTCCTCCCAAATACGGGCGTTGTCATTGTTTAATCGTTTTTCTTCGTCACACAATTGCTTCCATCTGAATCCACAGTTGATGTTGAAAAGAGAACAAGTTAGACTTCAGAATTTCATGGCAACTCACCTGGCACGAAGCATTTCCAGCTCATTTTGTGCGTCAGCGATCGCATTCGTCCATTGTGCGATCTTCTCACGATCGGATTCTCGTCTATGCTGGATGTCTTCATAGCTACAATAATAGGATTATCTTTCTAATTCTGTTACCTTCTCAGGAAATTAATGCTCAGCTTTATTTTTGGCCAGAGCAAGACTCAAAACTCTCCACGATTCTTGAAGAAATGAAAATATGAGGAACAACTTTTTCGATACCTCGAGTTTCTCAACTGTCCAAAAATGAAACTGACTCAGATCACCTAATGCAGTTGGACGCGGTTACAAACTATTTTAACAAGTCTGTTTGTAAAACTCACTTTACCCGAGGTTTACTGAAAGTACATTTAAATTCACAGAACGTTTAGAACGGCAAAAAGCAAACGTGTCACGGGTCTGTCTTCCGAAGACCAGAATGAGAGCAGTCAAGATGGGTCAAACTTGCATGCTTCTCTGTCAGAACCGACCAACGACGTCTATCACTAATCCTGCTCGTCTTCCTGTTTATCATTCATGATGCTCAGTAGATGTAAAATCGTCTACAGCTTAATGACTCATGAATGAACGGTTCAAATATCATTGTAAACCGACTTTCATTTAACCTTGGTAAAGGTGATCATTGTACCTCGTTCGAAAGGTACAGCAAGGGTACAAGGGTACAAGCAAAGTACGCTAAACGATTCTAAGCGAAAAGCTAAAGCATTCATGCCTTAGATCTGCATAGTTTCTCAAGTATGACTAAATGAAGCTCACTATCGTACCACTATTAATTTGATATGTCCATAAAGAATTTCTTATCAGACTTCTTCCTTTTCTTAAACTTTTCTAGTATTTCTATGCGACTTAATTTTATAGCACTTTTGCAAGAGGTCGCTCTACTCCTTCGCAAGAGAGTTGAAAAAGAAGACATGCTATGTGCACTGATACGTTTCCTTCCTCATTCTCTACTTTCATTTCCAACAAGAACCAAAACCTTATGGATAAAGTTCTTTCTCTATGCAGATTATAGCACTATGATGATCCTAGCGTCAATTGCTCCCATTCATTTCATTTTCATTTTTTTCCATAAGAAATTTTTTTTTCCTCCTCTTCTTTTCGTTTCGTCGTCGACAAACATAATTTTCTCGTAATTTCACTCTTCAGTGCTACATTTTCACTTTTTGTGTGACGGAAAGAATCTTTGAGATAAAAATGTAAACAAAAACAATTAGATAACGTTCTCGATAGACATTAACGAAGAAAAGAAGATGACTAACAGAAGCATAGCACTAAACTGTGGATGTCACAAATTAGCTACCCTTCCAGACGTTTCTCGGTCATTTTCGATGGTCTTTTGCAAACCTCACAATCACGACACCAATATGGGTTTCGTCTCGAGTCAAGGTTTGAAACATAACTATGTTGGCCCAGATTCACTTATTCTAACCCCCAATTTTTTCTGAATTAGTTGCGTATGCAGTGGCTCTTAACGCTCACAGATAGCACAAAACTCGAATAACAACGAACTGGTTTCCGCTCTACAAATCATTTCACGATCGCGCGCACCAAAAGATGCACGCGTGCAGAAACACACGCCCACGAATGAATTCGGTCTCTAAGTGACCAATACCGTTCTACTAATGAACGCGAACGGTAACACCAACGCTAACAGCACGGTAATAAGTGTATTGGGTCATGGAGACGACGAAAAATTTCGAACGGCCGTACTCACCGATTCCGATATTCAGCAAGGTCATCACGAAGACGTGCCACTTTCACATCGATTTCGGCCTTTCGTCTAGCCGAATCGTCGATGTCCTTTCTAGCTGTTGACAATGATTCCGAGTACTTAATCTACAAAAAAAAACAAATAAATTCACATTTAATTTGCGGTATTAAATTATTTGAATATATCTTTCTACTTCTGGAAAGCGGCTCTGAGGAAGGAGAAATCCGCCGAAACGTCAGCTTGTGCGTAAATAAAGAAATTAAATTATTTGACTCTAGTTGGCCATATAAAAGAGCGCGTGTGGAGCAGTGATCGGAAGGAGCTTTCAACACGCACGTGGAATCGAACTCCGGGCCCATGGCCCACCAAACCATTCATCTGTCCTGGGTGCACGAATCTCTACCAGACTTGTCTGGGAGAATAGTAGCACTAACTCGATACATCGGTAGGCCACCGCGAGTCATTGTAAAGGAGGCCAGATTTGCATCCAATCACCTCCAAGCAATGCTTAATAAAGTCGAGTGCAGGGTGCATCCCTCAGCGATTGATCAGCATCGAGAGCTTTCTATCCTTTTTAGTTGGCTATAATGCTATTACATGATAATGGCCTACACCGAGTGCAAAACTCGAAACTTTTTAATTTTTTGTCTCCTACTTTACTACCTTTCATTGTCCACAGTAATATGAACATTAGTATACAATTTCTTTGAGGAAAATAAACACCACTGACCTTAATTTCTGAAGTGTCTTTTCCCCATTTCCCTCGTAGTTCATCAAGATCTGCAACAAGTTTTCGATTCTGTTCCTCAAGGCGTTTCACACGGTCGATGTAGTTTCCAAGACGATCATTCAAGCCCTAAAATTTATTCGAGGTTATCAAACCCTGCAGCGTTTGCTTCGGTAAGGTAAATACACAGCAGGGAGTCGCAGTGCTCTCTCATCACCTCAGTAATTTCCTGAACTTGGATGTTGGTTCTGGATTTGACAGCATAACGAATACAATAAGAAATTAACTCTTCAAATCTGTGTAAATCTCACTGGTCCGTTATGAAGTATTTCAATAATTTAAAAATTCAAACTCTTTTAGCCTGGAGACATCTACTGTGCAAAGATACACTAACGATTTAGTTCACTTAAAACAATTCGTTGAAATTCGGTTCCTATTATGCAAGATCTTACGAAAAATCTACTCACAGTTGACTACGTTGAGCACATCTTTACACTTTTAGTAAAATCAGTGATTTGTAAATTTATATCCCATTCATAAATTTCAGTGTTTAGAAGGGAAACAAAAATTATTTAAAGATCCTTTCTTCATAGAGCTTCGTTAAAAAGCACTTTCAACATCGTCACACCTGCAGTTCTTTCTTTTCTTTGTCGGTTGCTTCCAGGAAAGATTTGGCGGCGTTAGCAGAAAGAGCTGGTGAGATGCCGCCAATGGTAGCAGAGCCCATCTCCGTCACCATCTTCAGCACTCTTCCTAAACCACCCAATTTCATCACTGTGCTATTCCAGATTTTTTAAGAAAAAATTCCTCGTGGTTTTTAGAGTTTTTTCTCTCAATGAAACTTTATTGTGAGGCAGTTCTGTTGCGGCACTCATTCCAATAATGCTCGCCTCGTCATCGAAAGTATTCGTCATTTCTGTTTCACATAAATAATGCCCATCAGTAAAGAATACTTAAACCTGTTCCGAGTTTCTAATGATACACAGAATGGCATGACTTGAAAAAAAAGAGAAAAGCACTAGCTTTTTGATAGTAAAGGAAATCAAAACCCCACACTTCATTGTCACGCCTAAGGTTGAAATGTTTTTAAATAATTAAAAGTGATAGAAACATAAAAATGCCTTTTTCTATTTATGAACTGTTTTCTTCTTTAATCGCTTCGCGGTTTCTTCCACATTCCGATGCAGGACGGTTAACATTCAAGATGTCGTTTTCTTGTTCAGCAATCGCGAGGTTTTCAAACAGCATACATTTACTTCCATAGAAGAACACAATACAATACAACACTAGCTGACGTTTCAGCAGTATCGCCTTCTTCAGAGTCGCTTTTTCGTGACTTCCAATGAGTGACTTTCGTGACTTCAATGGAAGTCACGAAAAAGCGGCTCTGAAGAAGGCAATACTGCTGAAACGTCAGCTAGTGTTGTATTGTATTGTGTTTTTCTATGGAAGTAAATGTATGCTGTTTAAAAACCTCGCGATTGCTGAACAAGAAAACGATGATTCATATTCCAATGCCGAGGTTAATAGAAAGTCGATCCTGGGAACTATTGAAGATGTCGTTTATCAAAGTCGACATTTTTTGAAAAGCGTTCAAAATATTAGCTGAATCAACTTTTAGTGAAAGCCGGGTAGAGAATTAGCAGAAATTATAAATATTAAAGGTGTTTACAGAGAAGTAAAAGCCCTTTTTAATGCGAAGCAGGTTAAACACCAGTGAAAAGCCTACACAACCACACTCTGTTTTTCTTGACCTAAGTTTCCAAACGCTGTTTCAAAATGTTTTACAAAAACTGCCAATACATATACCCGGATGGTGTAGTGGTGAAGTGCGCTGCTCCCCGGTAAGGACAACAGCGCGTGTTCGTTCCCCACTGCATACACCTGTGGTCCGGAGTTTTGCAAATATCTCAGCACTTCATACGAGTTATATGTCACAACATACCCTGCCATTAAGAAGAAAAAGGCAGTAAATAAAAGAGTTAAGACTGCCAATACATTCCAAACTATTTATAATCTGGTTTGAAAAATAACTTTAGGAAGAACTATCTCCTTTTGTGAACAAGCCGGTAAAGTAGAAATATTTTTGAACCCACCGGTTGTCGTTAGATGTCTGTTCGACATGGGTCACCTGAAGCAAAATCTTCTCGGCAAAAATAATCCGAGAAAGAAAATCTACTAGGATGAAAGTCCACTTAGTAAAAAAACCCATGGAATAACTCAAGTAGTGACCGTATGCGCCTGCTCATGTAGCTGATCGTCATTGGTTCCAAAATAGACATCAGACTGTACGTGTAAGACATTTAGATGAAAATAATTGAACGTCTCTGTTCATTTTTTGTTCTCATCGATTTTTATTCAAATAGAGAAATACCAAAAATAAGAAACTGCTTAGTATTGTCGGAAAAACTAATACTAACTAGGGAATCTCAAGATGAGAAAAAGACCTTCGTAGGACTTGTAGAACTGTGCAGCAGCGTGCTTGAGAATGTATAACGAACCTCCAGAACTTGGAAGGCGAGTAACCGGAGTCGTTGCTGTGTCGGTCATTCCCGTATCGTCGCACTCGGTTGGACTGATAGGTAGATGGTTTGGGTGACAGACCGGACACACACCCACATACACACCCAGTAAGCGTTAGTGTGGTCGTCGTCGTCATCGTCGTCAACAGCGAGAGCAGTAGAGAAACACAGACGGAGAGATATTCCCAGCCCATAACATTACCTAACATCCAAGGTCTTTCTTTCGTCCTCAATATCGTCCTATTCTTTACCTTATCGATCAACATCGATCAGTAACTGCGATTGCCTCTGCGATGTGCAGATTTACGAGCTCCGCCCAACCTCAATGTGAAACACACTTCGTGCCTGAAACCGGACCACGCCCAAGGAAATCTGCATAATACGACGCATTTCAGGCTACCACAAATCCAACCAGTTATTTATGGCGAGTTTGTTGCGATCATGTAGTTGGATAGTTTACATTTTCATAAAAGCAAAATTTTTCGACTTAATAGTACAGAATTATTTCACCTGGAAAGACCATTCATGTCAGAATGAGTTTCAGAACAGAAAAAAGAAATGAAATGTGAATCATCACTGTTTCATTTTTGTTTCAGTCTTCTATTATGCACATTGCCAGTGTCTTTTCTTCACGATAGGCCAAGAAATAGAGCGGTGAGATTCATTAGCTAACGGTGTTTTATACAGTGTTTCCACTCCTTCAAGTTCATAATTGTTGCAAATGAATGCGTTTACAAAAGTAGTTTACTTAACCAACTACAAATTGTTTTTACTAACTCCTTATTAATTTGCCAACTACAGAATAATTTTTAATATTGTAAAAAACATTTGCAAAATACAAAACAGTTATAGAAAGGAAAAATCTCTAACTCTACTGAAAGCGACAAGTAGGAAGAGTCGTCCGCTTCGCTACTAAAGCTTTATTTCAGTGGCTTATTTTAAAAAGACTTCAGCAAATCCGACCTCTCTTGCCTTTTTCTTGAAGAAAATAATACTAATGGCAGCTTTACAAGTAATGTATTAACTAGCTGCTAATAAAAAAAGTGGTAAAATGTTTTCAAGAGTAACTATTTCGTTATTGAGCGACGTAGCGTTGCACTGAACGAAATCCCTCTCGTTCAATCGGTTTACTTCGTTTCAATGGACGAACTCCGACGACAAAAAGCGAATAGAGCAGACTTATGAGCTCTAGAAGCTCAAATTTTCATCTTAATGATTTAAGTAGCTTTGTGCCTTTCTGATAAAAAGTGCAGATCTCAGCAACCTTTGCTTTCACCTAGGAATTCCGGAATGTTTTTTCCACGTTAGCAAAGTCCATCACAAGTTGAAATGTGCTTGTTAAGAGCTGAATAACTAAACGATTTCCGTCCACTTATGATCGATATGCGGATCACATTGTCATCCTTTGGTCGGACATAGTTTAAATAAACTAAATGCTACTATTTAGGTTAGTAGTTGGTTAGCTACTATTCAAAAAAAGCATATTTGATAGGATCAAAACAAGCACTGATGGCCGAAGGATCAGAAGTCATTCAATGAACGTGTCTTCCTGAAATGCCCATTAATAGGATCTTCAGACTAAATCTGCTTTGCACCGAATATGTTTTCACTCAGTCAACCGTTTGCAGCTATTTTAATAAAAAAAAGCAGCTTCTCTGCTTCCACGTTCGCTGTCAACATTATTTTTTTACTTTTTTTATATTTATTCTGCTTCATTCCACTTGGAGCTTCCATCCTCATTCATTTAGGATCTCATATCTCGAAAAGAGATAAAGGAGGGCGCATGTGGCTCAGTGGTTGGAGGCGCCACTGCAACACACACACGGAATCGAACCCAACACCCACGGCCAACTAAGCCTTCCATCGCTCCGGGGTCGGCAAATTGGTGCCAGACTTGTCTGGGAGGATATCAACACTGGCTAGATACATCGGTAGGCCACCGCGAGTCACTGTAAGCGCCAAATATGCATTTAGTCACCTCCAACGATTCTTACACTTTAGAAACTTCTCATCGGAGCTGGGGCAGACTTTCGCCAAGCTGTCGTCGGGATTCCAGGAAGCCACAATGGCTTAACCAGCAAATCTCCGAAAAATGGTGATTATGCTGGGGCCCGCGCAACTAGTGAGGACGGGCGGTTCAAGTTCAAGTAACAAGTAAGAGTATGTTCATTCGCTATATTGGATTTTCATCAGTATTGATTTTGTAGGTCAAATGAAATTTTCGGACTCTTAAAGAACTATTAACGGACTTAGTAACAATATTAGTTACATTCTCCAACTTCAGTTACGAAATGAAAACTCCTACGATGGTTTTGACCAAAACTGTGGGGAGAACTTGGCGTCTCTTCACATTTCCGTTGCTCAAATAGCAGAAGACTTTCCTCAATATTCTGTAAATCAATAGTTATTAATGGTACGTCATATTTTCTTTCTCAACCACCAGACATCTACTGCTTTTTCTTGTTCGGAGCAAAAAGTGCTTCGTTCAAGAAATCGTTCATCACTCCAGCCATTATTAATTTCGAGGAAGCTTAAGTCAATAATCTGGCAAAGTTCTAAGGAGATTTCAAGCATATTGCTCATGCATTAAAATCGACTCATATCGCAATTCCAGGAATTCTATTTCATGCGGCAGACGATTAGTTGGAAGACCACAGCCGCCCGGCCACACCCTTACTGACACGTCCACTTAGTCAATTCGAGTCAACGATTTATTTTCATCATCAACCTAAATGATTTTTCAAAGGAAGACAAAGGTTTTTGTTTCGTCGCTAAAATAAATGACATAGGTAATCGATAACGCGCAAAACGTTCGGTATGTTCCCTTTTTATCGATTCCTCAATTAGGTTAATACTTTCGATGAAGCGATCGGGTTCTCAGTTTACTCACCTCCGCCACCACCACCGGTGCCGCCGGAGACATAGTTTCCGCTTTGCCGAGATTGTGATCGAACAGCAGTTCTCGGCTGAATCGTCGAACGGTACTGGATCTCATATTCCGACGCCGAGTCAGGCTTTGACATCTCCTATAAACAACACTAATGTGTTCTTTCTTATTATAATCTATTACAGACGAAAAAATATCTATGCGACTAACAGTATCGATGAGTTTTTCCATAGGGAACGGTAACATGAGGACAGGAAAGGAGAAAATTATTGAGTAAGAGCACATAACAACACAGCAATTGCCACCACTGTTAATAGGACGACGGTCAATCAATAAGACATATACAACTGTTGTGGAATCAGAAGGTTCTGGAAGATGACGAGCATTTAAAGGTATCGCTAGTTGATTTTTAGGTCGAGAGTTGAGCAGAATCTCCGATTCGTATCAATTTTCCAACCAGCCTTCTTCAGAAAATCTTATTTGGGCTCCTAACACGGAATCCCAGCAGGGTTTTCGAGTTTTGTAACGCACATTTCTATACTTGACACAGAGAATGGGGTGATGAGAAGAAGATGGAAATAAAGCCATATGAAGAAGTGTCTTCATTCCTTACGCTGGCAAAATACCCACTAGTTGAGACCTTTTTCTCGTTATGAAAGGGTTTCCCAGAAAAAGGAGACGTATAGTAAAATCGCTTGAATCAATCAACCAACAAAAGATTTGCGATGATGACATAAAAAATGAGGTCATGGATAAACGTCAAAGAAAACTCGTAAGAACCAGAGACGAATGTACGATTAGAATTGAACGTAAACTTCCTCCAAATCTGCAAAAACACATCAGTGGGAAAATATTGAACGAATAAAAACAAAAAAGACATTAATCTTACAAAACAAAAATAAAACGATGGTAAATGATACTTCGTCAACATACGGAAGGCAGTGGATAGATCAAGGCGTACTGTAGCGTCTGACTATAAAAGAACTCGTATCGTCCCAAATGTGAGTGCTAAATGAACTCAAGGCTTATAGTGCTGAGCAATGTCAGTTTTTTCTTTCATTCATAAACATCTCTTACTAGATTTTATGTATTATTATGAAAATACACTACAACACAAAAATGTATTCAAAGTAATACAAAGCAAAGAATAAACACTTTCAGATGTGTTGTGAACTAGAAGATCACGTGCTCTTCTAAAGACTTGGTAGAGTCTAGATATTTAGTAGTAACAGGAAGAAATCCGCGTGCTCCAGCTAACTTAGTATTACGTAAGTTCCTTTTCATTTTAACTACCTGGTTAAGGTGAAATACTAAATTACTTATGATGCCTTCTGTTCTCATGTAATTACAGTTTTATGCAAATACAGAAAAATACTTAGCGCAATATGTTCACCGAAGAGATGACGTCATAATTTTAAAGAGCTACTCAATTTTTTGGGTATTTTTGTTTTCGTTAACCACTTAAAACAGCCACGGTTGAGTGGGATGTTGTGCGTCGTTGGAAAAAGGCCGATACTGAGAAAAGGAGCAACCATTAAAATCCGTTGAGATGGGTTTTTTCGCCGTCTGAAATGATGGCCGTCAGTTGATGTCTTGTTAGCAAATCTGAGTTGACAATTTCTATAGGACTGGAAAATCTCATTCCACCAAAAAAATTTTTATGGAGTAAGTTCTTGTACGTTTTCTATTTGTCAACCATCATCAGAGTTGAAGCGAGCCTGTTGAGTAAGTGAATAATAAAATTGATAAAAAAGGATGAAGCTCTCGGCGTTGATCAATCCCTGAGGGATGCACTGTGCATTCGACTTCATTATGCATCGTTAGAGGTAACTGAATACATATCTGGCCTTTACAATGACTCGCGGCGTCCTACCGATTTAACCAGGTAGTGCTGCCATCCTACCAGACAAGTCTGGTATCAGTTTGCCGACCCCGTGTGATTGAAGGGTTGGTGGGACATAGGCGCGGGGATCGACTCCACGTGTGTGCTATAAGGCGCCTCCGACCACTGCGCCACGTGCGCCCCTACACAGTGAGTGAATATGTAAATATTTTTTATAATTTCGTCCAACAATGCACAAGAAAATGCTCTCGAAGAGTTTTCAGGTAATTTTTCTCTACTTCATGGATTCAAATATGGTGTAATATTTCTATACCCATCCATGTACGATTGTTGATTGGTGGTTTGGTTCATATTTAGTCATTTAAGCACTGCATATGGACAATCCGAAAAAATCGATTGCATGTTGTTTCCAGGCTTATCCCTGGTGATGGTAATGTGCAGGAAGTGATTGGATAACGCAAGCAACCGGTACGAGAGCATGACGATAGCAACAAATATCACCGTCACCATGCTAAGGACGAAATGTCAATAGCGATGAAAGAAGAAACACATAAAATAAAAGGAACATAACAACCGACCGTTTCACTTATCTAAGCGATTTTATTCCAACTAGACGAAGAACTATCCAAGGATGGTTTAAAAATAGGATTCGAATGTGTATGGTCTATAAGACTGGCCACGGTAGTTATCAGCACTCTAGGTACAAAACCAACAAGAAAAAGCTTCATCTAAAAACTGATGGATGATAAGAGTACAAGATTTTTGTCTCAGTTTCTAAGAATGGCTTTCACATAAAAGGTTTCCTTTAATTGTAACTGAAACGAGACGAGTCTGACATGCAAGTTGAGCGCTGACTTTGACAAAAAAGGGGAATATTTTGTCACAAATCAGAATAAGAATGAAAAAAAGACAAAACGAAAGCGCCACGATTGTTGTTTGAATATGGTGGAAGTTAGTGAACACTCTCAATGTTTTGCTATGAATAGAAGATTGCTATCTCAATAAGAACTGGGAAACCAGAATTCTGTGTCACTGAATTCTCAATGAGTCAGCAAAGGAAGGCTCAGTGTTAGCTAGCAACCACGAAAAAATCTCGTCTCTTTCAGAAAAAATGTGAGTAAAGTGTTCATAGTAACTCATTGGACGTCATGAAGAACCTCACAAAGATCAGTGCCAAGTGCAAATTCGTCAGAAATACCTTCTCGGCGCCGACGATTAGTGCGTAAACTGTGTGCTAGCCCGCCCCGTAATCCACCTCCGCCACCGCCTACTTGTCCTCTCAGAAGTTCCGATTATCAGTAGATCAAACACTCTTCGTCCAAAAACTTGTTTCGCATTTTTTCTGAGACAGGTCCCGCTAATCGGTCAAGTGGTTTTCAGCAGTGCAACGGCCGGCGATCGGCAAGTTGAGATTGTGAAGCGTTAACCTATTGACTGAAGACCTTATAATCTTTGCCACAGATATTTAGGAGGTCGATCCTTACAAAATGTCAACTTTTTGCTTACTGCTTATTATTACTCTTTACGGCAGGATATAGGGTGAAATACAACCACTATGACGCTGAGATATTTGCGGAACTTGGATCCAAGGTCAGATAATCTAGCCACCTCCCAAGAAACTAACAGGGGCGGATAGTACAGTGGTAGTGATGTCCCTCATTACGAGCATGGTGCTAGTTCGATTCCAGCTTGGGCCAACTGACTCCCTCACCCATCTAGGATCGGGAAATTGGTAGCGGACTTGTCTGGGAAAGAATCACACTGCAGACGAATCGGGAACGCCTAGCCCGGTTCTCTCAAGACTCCACGGAGAATTACTCGACCAGCATTCTACGACGTTCAAGTTGAAATGAAAATCCTCAAGCAGCAACCGAAGTCGCACATAAAAAGTTGAAATACTTTCGTGGATAGTGGGTGGGAGGAAACGACTCAAATGTGAGAAGTGCTGGGATCCGCACAGTAAACGTGAAAACGGATCATATAAAATAAAAAATAGCGTATTACGCACGGCAACATTGAGGGTCTTGTTTTACCTTCCTCTCAGCAATTTTTCACGAATAATTGCTGATGATAGCGTTAGGTAAAAAACTGGCCGAGTGAAAGGCAGAAAGACCCTCAGTGGTGAAGTGAGTAACACGTGAGCCTCTGTAAAGAGTAATCGCGGTTTCAATCCAACCTACACTCCAAGCTTTGCAAACAACTCAGCGTTTTAGTGATCCTTACACATTTTGTTAGCCCTAGAACTTTCTTCTTTTTATTCGCAGTCTAGCAGCTGTCTTCTATGAAACTGGTTCCACTTCCTATGTGGCTTCCGTTGCAGCTTATCAATTTATCGCTTCCTATCCACACTAACATCATAATGCTGATTTTGTTCGCTTCTCATGGAAACCCAAGATATCCTTGCTACAGCGTTCTCAATTATTTGAAAAGTGGATTGAAGAAAATGTGCAGTGATTCTTCCGAATAGTCACTTTTTATATTGCTATGTTTACTGCTAGCCACACGTATCCTTGAATTCCAGAGCATTTCTCCAATTTCGTCGTAGCACACGTCGTCACCAGCTGGCTTAGGTTTTGCCTTGTATTTGGCTAAAAAGTGCTTGTAATCCCATGACATATCAACATCTGTGCACATAAAAACCCAGCCGTAGAGAGTTCGTACTTTCTTTATATGTGAATATCTGTATAAGTAGGAACGTTAACTAAAAGTTATTCACGAACTACATGAGTGTGATTTGACTTTAGACGACGCGTAGACAGCGTCAGAATCCTGTAATATCACAGTATTATCTCGCTCGATGTTATTCACACACCCCTCTCCTTTGATATGAATAGACCAGGACAATCCGCTAAAAAACCCATACTCGATCAAAGTAGATCATACTGAAGCCGGAAGTCGTTCAACAACCTCTCTATATAAAAGGGAATCGCCGAATGAAACTCTTCATTTGAGCTGTTCTCATTCCTCCGAATTCGATTCGATGCGACAACGAATATCCACATCGCCACAACGACTAACTGTTGACCACCGACTCAAATCAACGCGACCCTGAGAAAGACCAAGCAGTCCGCAGAAACGTTAGCTGAATAAAAGTTTATACGGACCTCGTGTTAGATCATTTATGTATAAAACTATTGGTCATCGCTACCGAGGTTCAATAGAAGTCGGTTTTTAAGGCCTAGATAATGGTATTTCCGCTTCACACCTCTGCATCGTTGGCATATTAAAGTTGTATTAAAGTTAAAGTCACTCCTATTGTAACAGCTATGCGTTCCTAATATAGCAACTGTCTAAGATGCGATGTTCGTAAATGCGTTTACCTCATCGGATTGTTAACATAATCCCTTCTTCTGTGTTAAACTCCTTGCACAGTTACTGCTGTGTTGCATGAAACACTCATGCATCATGCTACTCCACCGGCCTATCAAGGCCTACCTTCTTCTTTCAAGGAGACTCTTCGCTCACAATTTTGTTCCGTTTTTTAACCCTGTGCCACATTATCGCTTGTAATTGTTGTACTACTTGATATCGTTTTATTGTTGTAGTGATGTTATCGTTGCATATAAAGCTCTAATTACCCAAGCTTCAAATTTTGCTCTGTTGCAACATCAAAAAGCCCCGCTTGGAAATTCGTACGAAGACAAGCATTTCATTTCGGCTAGCGGTTATTGAGGCCTGACAGCCACCCCGAATAGCTGGATTCCATTGGCAACTACTATAGAACGTTTGCTATCTTCCGACTAGAAAAAATTTTCACGGTAGCGATTTCTACGATTAATAGGCGAATGGATCGAGACCAATGTAAATGGACGAATTTTCTCGCTGTAATCACCTGTAATACTGTAAATCATCGGCACAAGCACGTTCCACTAAAACGTCTGTTTGTCATTGTCGCGCAACAATAGCTGTCCAGCTGGCTCCGCTCTCTGAAGCGACACGATCTCACTCAAAATTTTTTGTATGCGGGTTTCTGGTTTCAACATATTTGGTGTGAATTTAACACAGTTTTCTCAATCAGACTTCGTTGTTTTACAGATTTAGACTTAGCTGGGTTCTCGGTTAAAAGCGTCGAATTTCATTAAAATTTGGAAGACCTCTGATAATCTACTTGCAACACATGGCATTTCAGATGATCAGGAACATCAGATACTCACTATGAGGCTCAGCAATACCATTAATAAAACAGCAGCGCGTTTTAACAAGGACGCAATCGTCTCAAGCGATGAATCCTTGGATTTTTAACCGAAGTATTTGATTCGATTTCTTTTCTTGTAGTGCTAATAGAATGAAAATCAGAAAGATGGTTGAAGAATAAACTTACACGACCATACGAAAGCAATATTAATAATGTTAATAGATTAGTAGCGGTTAATGATTTAGTAGAAAACGATATAAAAGTGGCTAACAAGTAAATCTGAGTAGCTAGTAAATGCACGAAAAGTGGTTCGCAGCCATCTAGTAAGTTCTATACGTGCTCCATCAAGGTTTGAACCTAGAAAGCTAACCACGATTGTATTTTGTTCTGTGTCAGAGTCCAGAAAGCTATCCAGTGCTTTTCGGTTACCAAAAAAACTAGGAATTAAAATAAAGAATGATATTCTCAAAGATTCCAGATGACCAACAACGAGTAGTGGTAGTGGGTTTTTTTGGCGCGCGTTTTATCCACTAGGTGATAAAAGAAGTTGGACAAGTAAAATATTCAAAATATAAAATCGAATAAGGCCTAACGTACAAAAGTGTTAAAAAAAAACTAAAAGCATGGTTAAGAGGTGCCATCAATGAAACAACAAACTGAAAGGAAAGTTTTACTTTTATAAGCAGCACCGTCTTGAATTCACGAAGATTTCTGAACACCTCACTTATTCCAAAAATCTCAAAATTTCGTTATAATATGTAAGCAAAAAAATCTAAGCAGAAAATACGAAAAGCGATGTAAGTGAAGATATAATACTTCTGAATGGGAAGTTATTAACCAAAGATTCAACAAAAATGACAAAATCAAATCCGAGAGCTTTCCATATAAATCCTAAAGACGTTCGCAGTAACCGAGAAAAACCAATCAACACATATCGTTCGTATGAACATGAAAATGCGTAGTAACTGATTTAGTGAAAACGGGAATATGAATCGATGCGATTCACTTTCCCGGCATCGAAAGCTAGAGACCGCCAGCCGACCAGCCACCCAGTCAGACGCGAATGGTGGTGGTGATGATGATGATGGCCCGGCAGCTCGCCGACTGGTTGTATGGATGGTCGACTGACGGCGTCTATACGTTGAAGCAGCTATTCAGCTATATACGGCAACCGAACCCTAACCACCTCATACACATGAATGTGTCCGTCCGCACAACGAGGCCGAACCAGCATGATTTCGCTCGACAACCTGATTTGAGGTCGCCTAACGAACAACAACCTGCACTGGTAAATATTAATCGTTAAACGTACGTAACGGACAATGACGAGAGCTTTTTAGAAAACCTTTAAACGCCTTCAGGAAAAACTGGCTCCATCAAAACTTGATGATTTTTATTACTTTTCCAATTAAGTAGTTGGAATCTTTCTATCGTCACATCAACCAGGTAAACAAACGTCTATGGAATCTCTTTTGTCGAGAAGGCAATTTTTTAGGCAGCACTGCTCTTACGACTACACAATATATTCAATGCACAGATTACACAATGTCTCGACATATGAACAAATAATGAGATTAGAGACAGCACGATCTTCTTCACTATTATAGAAACAAGCTGAAAATTTTTAGAAAACCTTAAAAAGGCCTCTTTGGCCATGGAAAGTTATTCTCACTAAAGGAATCTTCAACATCAATTACTTATACAGTACGATCCTTCACTATCTATAACGCTATTTATATAATTTCTAAACGAACCATTAAATATTAAGAACAAACTAAATTGTTCAAGCCTTGTAGAGAAACGTTTCAGGGTCGTTTGAAAATTTCTGAACAAGGAGTGAAGCTGCACCCTTCCATAGAACGACTAGAAGTGAAGGCGCTCCCTATAGGAAAAAAGGTCATATTTACCTAGGGTTAGGAGGGGAATACCGAATTCGCCTTCCAAGGACTACTGAGAAGGTGCCGGTTATTGCAATTGGTAAACATATTGCTAAGGCAAAAAACTGTGCTCAGATTATTAAATTTCTCTATGGAATAACTCTTTTCTGAAGAAAAGAAGACCTGAAAGACTAAATACGGCAATTGGAGATGTTCATACATCATACCAAAAAGGAAGAGGTGTGGTGAGGTGGAGTGAAAAAATACCTGAATTCTGCCTACAAGAAAGCTGATATATGTCGAAAATTTGGACCCTTAGGTGGGCTCCGAAACCGTGAATTACCTTGCACCCTGCTCACCTGCTATGCACCACACAACCGATGCTCTGGCTTCGCCTTTCTCTCATGCATATTTTTATCTCAAATTGTTGATATTTCAAAACCGACTTTTCCTTCCCTCGGTATTAATAAACTACATGTGTTTAAATTGCTCAGTTTGCAAGAGGTTATCATATAACTTTTATTCGAGCTAACGTTCTGACGACTTCGTCCTCATCAGAGCCGATCCGTGTTGGTGGTCCACAGTTGTTCGTCTTCTCGATGTGGTGTATTCGTCGTCATATAAACCGGATCTTCTCAGTGGAGCATCTTTCGAATGAGTCACAATGACGCGGGGAGATCCGCTTTTATTCTTGTTTCAAATTGCTGAATTGTTTTAATTTTGCGATCTGTCCTTATTGAGCTAAAGCGAGCTTGGTAACAGTTGCTGTTGCTGTTGTTGTTGTTGTTACTGTTATTGTGATTCTATGGCTGAAGTTTTGCCTCCTTCGGAGCCTGGACATCTTTTCTTTCATTCTTATTCATTAATGTATCACGAAATCCTACCATATGAGTCATCTCACCCACTTGGTTAATAGTGTATAAGATTCTTTCACGGGTACTGGAGTTTTTGGTTAAAATCGTAGAGTAAAAGCGATCAGTTGCCTGCCGAAAGACTCTCGTAGATTTAAGGGAGGACTTCATCCATGTTGCCTTCATCGTGCTGACTTTTTCTTTTCCGGTGAATGTAGATTTACTTATTGAATAAGGTTTTTAGGCAGCATGAACTTGGTTGTTCTGGGTATGCCTATTTGGTCAAAATCCTACAATTAATAACAGTAAAATAAATAAGGAGCAGTTCACGACTTCCACCAAAAACTGAACTGTAGCTCTTTAACGTCAAAGGATCCCAACTAACATACTATCTGTGAATTTACCTATTCCTTGGGCCATCATAACTGAAACCTCTCCAGCTGCTCATAGTTGTCTTTTCATCACTAACAGTAATATTTAAATCGGCTCGGGCGAAAAGTCTGGTGCTCATTCTGTCTTTCGCGTGAGTA
The DNA here is from genome assembly GCA_900624975.1 of Angiostrongylus costaricensis. Classification (NCBI taxonomy): domain Eukaryota; kingdom Metazoa; phylum Nematoda; class Chromadorea; order Rhabditida; family Metastrongylidae; genus Angiostrongylus; species Angiostrongylus costaricensis. The sequence goes on along the minus strand of UYYA01003892.1, from coordinate 221,349 downwards.
GAGCTCATTGGCTTGCACTGGTGCGCAACGAGGCGAATGGAGACTACTGGTGTCCGCTCTATTCACTCAGGGATTAGGGGCACTGCCGGTTATGCAGGTTATGTATTTACACTAGGTTTTACCAGAAATTTTTATGAACGGGAGAATCGATGAGAAATAATGTTTGGACTTACTCGCCTTTCTTAGAAAACAACTAAATGATAACCTAGATTTTTTCACGTCATGCCTCCTAAAAACTTTAGATTAAGACGTAGTATTTAAAGTATTCTACGCAACATTCCACGTGTCGTCCATTACAAAAAACGTAGTAGAGATGACGAGTCACTATAAACGAGTCCGAGATTTTGGATGTTGATAAAACGTTAGCAATTACGACTTTTACGGCTGTGAAGAGCGTAATTTGGCCTAGCATTCCTAGACACCCTTGATATCGCCGCTAAGGCCGTAGTCTTAGATACATCCACTGTATTATGGCGTAATATTGTCAGTAACACTGCATATTATTGATGCCGTTGCGTTTTAAAGTGAACATGTCGCTGTCGCATTCCGAGAATCGTTTCTCCTTGCAGAGGATAAAACGTCTAGAAAAGTGCTGCCAACTAAAAGAAAAGGTGGACGAACTGGAAAACAATTTGGGGCTTAGAAAAACCGACTCGTTGTCTCGTTTAGCATTTAAAGCGAAGCGAATAGGGTATTTTGTCGTTGATGATGAATGAGTGCGGAGAACTTGTTGCGCTTGACAATCAGCCCTATGCCATTTTGCCGCAAAAAAAAATCCTCGAGGTCTTCAGTATGAGTACGGACAATCACATTTCTGTTGAGATTCTTGTCATGTCTGTGCTTCCACTAGAGAAAGTCATCAAATGGCAATTCTGAGTAGATTCACATGAAGCTGCCACAATATTATTAAGATGTGCGATGTAATCAAAAAATCTAATGTGTAGTGAAAAAACCTCTAATCATGCTTCTTTTAAGACCCTTTTATGCAAAGTTCCTAAACCGTCATGTATGTCGTATTCAGTTGATCAAAAACCGCTGAGTTGACGATAAGCAACCCGTGGCCGACGGCATTATCACTGCGAAAGAGCGATTGATAGTGGAAATAGAAAACTCTAAGAACTTATGCCTTTTGTTGGACTTCTGGTCGGAACAAGCTTTTAAGCACATCAAAACTAGAACATTCATTAGTGCAAGTTAGTTTTCCCAATTCCGAACTGGTTCCGATATTCCAAAAGACTTGCACAATGATTGGTTTCTTCGAAAAAACCCTATTGGCACTCTAGTGCATAAATTGAGAATTATATTTAAAAGTACTACGCGAAGGACTATTGCTAAAAACTTTCGGTAGTCACTTAGTACCCAAAAAAAATGTCAATGTTTGATTGTAACAAAGCCAGCATAACAACTGGAACCAAGGTTTTCTTACAGCAGTGCTTTTTCTCTGAAGTGAAATGGTCATATGAAACAAAAATATGTCGCATTAGTGAAACATCTTCGGAGTGGCAAAGAAGATCTGGTTGGCAACAAATAGAAGCTTTATGATCCGTGCAACATAAACAAACCATTGCTGTGGATTACGATATACGTAGTAAACACGTAATGTTGGAGACTGAGTGCAAACTATTAAAAAACGGGTATATGACGAATTCCTCGTTAATGGAAGTCACGACGATTTGAGTGTGGACAGCTTGACTCGTGTGGTCGCATGTTCCCTTCGATGAATTACTTTTCTGAGAACACCGCAGAAAAAAATCTGCGCAAATACACTATGCAATCAGGAAAAAACTAATGGGGAAACGACGGAAGAGAAGCTTCTTCTTTTTGATAGATTCATTTTTAAAAGAATTCTCACTAACTGTGGGCAACGCACTACATTACTATAGCACTACATTAGAGCGATAATCACATTTCACACCGACGATTCAGAAAGAACTCCTACGCTGGACAGTTCGCTTGACCGCAATGTGGTGAAGGACGTCGAATCGACGGACACGAAGCAACAGATTGCAGTAACATGACATGGTTTGATAGTTCTTGTGTAAGTCACCACGAACCGAAGACAATACGCGATTGCGACCTTATGAATCTTCGCCCCACAAGACAGAAAACGGTTACCATTGGCGTCACGATTAGATACAGTCAGTACAGATATATTATAAGTTGATTACCATCCTAATTGCAAAGTGAAAACTAAGACTGAAGACCACAGAATGAGTAAAGAACATACCTACAGAAAACGTAAATTCGATGCAGGTGACTTTCTTCAACAATGGATTCATCTCATGGTGAACGCTCCACCGTAATTATTAAGTATCCGTCTATGAAATCTCTACAGCCGTCAAAGTTAATTTGACTTTCCGAATCACATACGAGATGACGGAGCCAGTTTATTGAAAAGTCAGTGCTTTATTAATCGATGACTGGTTTCCTAGCAAATCACTCGCTTCAGAGAAATTTGTGATCTGACTGGATGTGTAGTTTTCTCGTCGTGTTACAAACTAACGGTTTGTTACCTATACAACGAATTCAAATGGATATCTACGATGGGCCTTTGTAAAGGAACATTCAAATTATCTAGCAGATTACTTTTAAGTATTTATACAGCCCATAGAAACTATTACCATAATATTTTTCTAAGGACGTTCTCACGCTGAAGCTAAACTTTATTGAGCTCTAGATCAAAAAAGAACAAAATTTTCACGAAAGCAAGAAGGCCTTCGCACATTAGAAGTAAACGGTTCATAGCCTGAGTTGCGATTTCTTACAAGAACTTAAACTGCTCTCATAACGTAGTTACTTTGTGCTTAGAACGAGAGCTTGACTGAAACTAAAATTAAACTTGAACTTGAACCTCATTCAAGGTAAAGAATCTCGAAAAAAACGAAGTTCGTAAAACGAGAAGATTGTTGAGTATTATTTCTTCGGCATCAGAACTTCATGCTGACTCGAGCTAACAAACATTCCTTAGGACTACAAGACGATGTTTGCACGAGCTACAAAAATTTTGGAAAAGGGTGTTAGATTTTTTGGAATAGACTTTGGTATACATTTAAAACGAAATAAATAGACACGATTGCGGACGAAGAAAATAAGTTAGACGAGTTTATTTTTTGTAAACAATATCGATTAGGAAGCTCTAAATAATATCCATGTGAACGACCACTCACTGAAGACGAACTATAACTACCACGTTTACCACCACGGCATGTCCTTGTACTGGATCATCAAACAACTGTGAACTCTGCGTGCTCCCGACTGTTGATTGGGTTTGGACGTTTGGGTGCAGTAGTAGTTTATGATGGCAGCGACGGTACGTTGACGAATGAAGTTTGGTTTAGTTGAAATGGGCGTTGGTGGCGATAAACGAAAAGATTCAATGTGTGTTACAGACACGCCCACGTAACAGTATGCAGTATTCTGAATGAGTCAGATTGCTCAGAAAACGGTGTGAAAAGAAATCATCAACAGATAGGTAATGAATCAGACACAAAAGAAGAGCACTCCTTCGTCGACATCATCCATACTTACGGCTGTGGTTAGGAAGGAATGCAGAGAATTCCTCCACCAGCTCTCAGAGTGATCACTGAAAGCGTTATTCAAAGATTTCGTTTCCATTGTTTCCTATGGAACATGCAGGAGCATTAGTTAATCACAATAATTTAGCGGGATATATAGAATTGGTTCGTAAAAGAGCAAATTTTGAGCAGCGGTTTTCGCTCAGCTTAGGTAGGATCGGTCAATATCTTGATTTATAGACAGCTTATATAAGCTTGGTAAACAGTTTCTCTTTTTTTCGTTGTGGCAGAAATTTCTTAGAAACATCGTCTTCTTCAGAAACGTATTGATTCGGATTCTGAGTCTAAGGCAACGTTGGTGGTTACAGTGACTCGTTGGCTCGATGAATAGATAGTGGCAGCGAGGTAAATCTTGATGAATGGGATGCCGTATCAATGATTTTGAAGAATTCAGAATACTCATATACGTTCGTAAGCAACCTATAGTATTTAATGATTGAGGACACTATGAAACATCGAGGAGTGGTTTGTGAAGACCATAACTCATTCTCCCCAGATAACAAGAAATTCGTCGTTTTTCGAATTTCCGCTTCGAATATTCAATTCTTCTTCAGAAACTCGCAAAATCGATAGTGTTGAGAAAAGCGATTGCCTTCTCGCATCAAGTTTCTTTTTATTCTCAATGACAAGTCTCCAGCCAATTCCACTAGCACAATTACAACCGTCATTGGAGAATTCAAACGAGACGACTGAAGAACAAAGCTTTTCCTTTCTTCTCAGTGATAATCAGCTGCCTTGTGGCTGTCTAATGATGAATATAGGTAAAGAGTTTATTACGAATACCTGAGAAGAGCTGCGACTCTTGAAAATGAAATGGCTGTTTGTCAATAATAATCAGTATCAGCTTGAATACATCATACATACTGCTCAGGCATCTTCATAACATATGACATCCTTTTTTCGTATAAACTAAGAGCCTTCTCCACGATTCTTGTAATTATTGGCTTGCTGCTTTTCTGTTGCGTCGTCCTTCATCAGCTGAACGACTGTAGAACTCTGGGGTCGCTGTCATCCTAGAATAGCCCAGAGCAGAAAAGCTCCTTACCGATCCACAACGGTCGGCAACTACTAGAAGATCTGGAAAAGTAATAATACGACTATCTCTGGATCCCAGGAACAACAGCTCTCAACAAGTTAGTATGCAGTCAAGCTCATAAATTGAATAAACTGCAGTCTTCCAAGAAAGGAGTATAGGCGACGAATGAAATAGAAGAAGTGATGAAACCAATAGGACATGTCTGGAATAGCTACTTTGACTACTTAAGGTACGACTACTGACTACTTACGTATAAGGTGCACCTATGAACGCAATGTCGATTCACATCATCATCAAGTGCTGAGACAGATGTTATATTGGCAAGTCGAAAAAAGATTACTTATTAGGAGTGTAGATTTTCATCTTCTCCTGTCGCGATGGGGTTTCTCCTTAAAAGTTGATGAGCCTAGTTGGTAGGATCAGCAAGGTAGGCGATCCTGGCAAAAGGAAGAATTTTTAAACAGCAGGTATGGAGCAAATAACGACATGAAGAGTCTGAAAATATGACAGAATAGGGTAGGCTGTCTTGGGTAATTCTCATGAGGTGAAAAATAGTCTCGAATAGATCTTTATGTTTCCCAGACCCATTTAGAACTCATTTTGAAACACTTCAGTTTTTTAGTTTCATAGTACCACTCAGAGCATGTCATTTCCAATAGTTCGGTATCGGCACATTGTGCGCTGTGTGTATGTGTGCCGATTGTTGCTATAGAATTGTTGAGTTCAATCCGCTTATGCCGCCCACACTTCTCCTACTAGCACTGTTGATGTTTCGTATTAGCCGTTCCGCGCATCTCATCACTTTCGTCAGATTTTCTCTATCACTTACCGAACCAAATGATGCAAATAGAATACCCAATAGAAAAAGAACAAATCGCCTTATTTCCTCTAATCACCTGTTTTTTTATTTAATAATACCTCAGAGAATCTACATCAATACTAGGTGAAAGTAAGAATAAATGAGAGACATCGTAGCAGTGTAGTAGCGTCCGAATCTTAAACATTAATGAACAGTTCCGCAGTCTGCTACAGTGAAAGCGCTGGGATAATGTTCTGTAAAATGCTATCTAAAAGGAGCTGAAGTTCCAAGTTCTCTACGCAGGAGGAGATGGACAAATGCTTTGAATTATTGAACGAGCAGTCCGAGTACACAAAGTTAACCCGGGAAAAACCGAGAAAAAACTGGCTTCCGTTTTTGGGCGTTCAAATAAACCTATCAAGTAGCAGTTACCTGACAAAGTGGTATCGAAAGTTAAGTAACAAGAACATTTTTGTTCATTTCCTTTCTTCCCATCTTTCACACACGAAGAGAGCGATTGTGAGAAACATGTTTCGAACAGCCACCTCTGTGTGCACTACCAGGGAACTAAAGGAAGAATCCCGCGACTTGGCTCGGCAAATAGCCTTCTCCAATGGCTACGAAATAGTAACCCCACGAGATGAGTTTACAAGGAGAACGACGCGCCCACGCGAAACGCTTGGCCAAAAGAAAGTCCCGTTCATGTTGCCTTTTATAAGCGATGAAATAAGCGTAGCTATAAAACGATGCTTAAGAAGGGCAGGTCTAGAGGAATCGGTAGCGATAGTTGAAATACCACCGGCTACTCTACGTCGTCAATTATTTCGTAACCACCTGTATGATAGTCTACGTGAAACACCAAATTGCGTAATTTGCCCTTACCGTATAGACGGTGACGGCATGAGTTCAGACACAATATATCTGATTTCTTGTAGTATTTGCGAAGACGAATATATAGGCGAAACGGGCAGACTCTTGTGTATCCGCATAAAAGAACACCTAGATGGCAAACGAAAGTCAAAACAGGGCACGCCACTAGGCACGCATGGGACAGAAAAACATAGCGGAGAAGATTTTGATGTAAACGTCGATATTATCGCACGGGAGACTGAAACACCAACGTGCAAATTTCTTGAGGTTTTTGGATAAATTGCAAAAATCAGAGAATGAATAGCAGGGAAGAATGCTCTGAGATGACAGGTGATCTAGCCCCGTTTCTCAGAGCTGATTTTTAATGTAGGGTGGTGCAATCATCAACCATATGCGTCTTCAAGCGGCTGTTCTTTCTCGTTAGAAGGCAGACAAAAACGGTGGATTTTTCGGGAAGCCAGTGATAGTGTTATTATTGTTCAGATTTTCATCTTTCCGGTTGCATCGTTGAAGCGCTTGACCTAGTAAATTATATATTAGTATACCTTTCCAGGCTCTGAAAAGGCGATTCTGCCGAAACGTCAACTGCGATTGTGTTGTATGTGGGTTATTGTCTGGAAGTAAACGGACGCTGCTAGACAACCTCGCGACTGCTGTAAAAAGGAGAACAAGATTTATAATCCAATGCCGAGGTTAATAGAAAGTCGATCTTGGGAGCGATGAATAGTATTCGAATTGTTTTAGTCAGAAACGGGCTGTATAGTTAGCAAAGGCAATAGGTAATCATAGAAAATCGGTACAGACATAAAATATTTCGATAAATACGGGCTTCTGTCACAAAAGCTTCCACGATATCGCAGTCTTCAGGCAAGGTAATCAGTTCGACAGAAATTACTTTAGAAGATTAAGCTCTTTGCAATAATTAGCCATTTTGGCTATTCGTTCGTTAATTACAGTCTTAGCCAACTGCTTTGTCAACTAGAAACACACTCGTCTTCATCACTGTTTGCAAACCTCTGTTTAAAGTTCTTTGTTACGAAGTGTGTAACAACACAATAGACAAACACCACCATCTATTAGATAAATGAAAAACGACGAATGACGTTGATGCTCATTCTATTCTTCGCAACGCATGTAGTGATGATAGTTGTTTCGATCTTATGTCCTGTGAAAACCAGGCCCTCTATTAATCTGAACTCGACAAACTGGTACTAGACTTATCTGTGAGGATGAAAATGCCGATGTGATACTTCGGTAAGCCTACTCATTCGGTATTCATTGTATGCATCCAAATCTGCACTGATACGTTTATGATTCTTAATGAATTTGAATGTAAGACGATCTCTAAAACTATTCATGAACACCTCTGGCTTTCATCCTTTTTCTACCCTTCATATCAGGTGGTAGATGCACTTGGTGAACTTCCACCACATTCGAATGTCAAGCCGATTCGTCGCAAGAACTCGTCCAATGTATAAAGATAAACCCAGAAAAAGGGTGATTATAAACAAACCATAACATAGGGTGAATATTCTAGGTTGTCATCAATAAATAAATAACTTCCATATCTATCAGAGCGAGAATTCAACAAACTAAATACCTATTATACTCAACTCTTACAGCTGCGCCTAGATGGGGTGCCTGAAGGTACCCCTTTCCTAAGGAACAACGGAAAGATAAACCAAGTGTGGAAGCTTTCGAAAGAAATCCAGTAATAGACAAAATAAAAACGAGCTTTACTTTTGTCCTGTTAAGTCGTTCACTGATCAAAGAGATTATGGTCTTCACAGTTCACAGGGGTAGGAGCGCGATGACATATTTTATAACTATAGCACATAATTGTTTATTATCATTTATTAGTAAAATTCATCTTCAAATCTATAGTGCGAATACAATGAGTTCTTGCCTTCGATTTGTTTCCTCACATCCATCATCTACGAAGGCTTTCGGACTTTTTGGGCGTTTTTTGTGGCCTTGCTTGAGGAACACTGGTTGAGTCGAGTCTCCCCTAAGACCCGAGATAGCTGGGTAAAACGCTTTGACTTGGACTAAAGAGAGTGAGCTACTGCCACACAAGTGTTGCTTTAATTTCGAAATCCTAGAAAAAGAAAGCCTTAGCGAGTTCGGTGTGAAGTCGAACTAGCACCGTGATCAACGGAATCGCTACCACTGCGCTTCCTGCCCACATACATAATTCTAATAGAAAAAGGAACATTATGCTGGGTACATCAATAGACGTCAAAAATACTTTATGTTTGCATTAACTAGTATTTTCTTAACACACACACATCTCCACACATTGATTAAATCTTGGTATCTTCTTCCAGCACAGAATGGCATAATACAACGTATGCCTCTTTTCGCGCTCTATTTTAGGATCGATCTCATCTAGTCAATAATCTTCTTTATAACTGGCTTGTTATAAGTATGAAACTCCAGGCAAGCCAAGCGAAAATGGCGACTGTCGTGAAGGGGTTAAAAAGCAGTTCAAACAAGGAAAAAAAAGCGAATCAACGTGCAGATAGACAGTTTGTGTTTAGAGCAAAGAAAACCACGATTTTCAGTACTGCCTTCATTTCGAAAAAGTACCGATGTGGACCATTCCCACTTTATTAGATCCTGATGAAATGGGACGCTTTTTCTCCAAAGCTACCAAGATAAATCATGTGCCATAGCTCACTATCATCATTACCTTCCATTGAAATGTGAAAGATTCCAAATCCTTTCTGTATTATCTCACTACTTTTTGAAATGTATCTCATGTTTTTTAGAATATTAGGCGTGTAGTATTAAGTGGATTGAAGCATTTTGCTCAGTTTTTGCTCAAACTCGTTACGTTTCGGTGCGGCTATCTTCGCACTGAAAACTGCACAAATTGACGACATCGTTAAGATGATCACCGTGTTTCTTTGCAATGCAGCTTGTTTAGAAGCATGCTGCTGCCTTCACGATTGCCGAGAGTAAACACTGTGGCCTATGGGGCTCTACGAAAAACGGCCTCAATCAACAAAGCAAACAGGCACACACACACACACACACACAGATCACCACACAATGACGAACGAACAATTCTCAAACACACATGCACACCAATGCAGACACACGCACACATTTATTATATATACAACTGCACATTCAATGTGGAAACAAATAAGAAAATTACTAAAGTATATTAAAGGAACGGTTGGTCATCACGTGATTTACGTTGACAGAAATCCAGTGGAACATTCTGCAAGAATAGCGACGGATCAGCCGGTTGGCCGGTAGGGGTGTCTGTTGGCGGTGGTGGCATTGGTGGTGGCGGTGGTGGTGGTGGTGGTGGTGGAGGTACTGGCGGTAGTAGACCGGTGAACGGGAACGGCGGCACTGAAAAGTAGGTGATTCTTTTTCATGTTCTGCACTCGAACAACTACTGCAAATTAGAACGATGTAGCTTGCATTTCAAATCCCAGAATGTTTTAGTAATAATAAAAACGACTCTTTCATAGCGCAGGTGATCCGACTCGATGGTCCACAGTCGTTCGCCCTCTCGGTTAGTGTCATCGTCTTCGAAAAAAAAGAACACGAAGAGGTCGAAGCGATAGCCGAGTAAACCCTTTTATCAACCAGCAGTAGTAATAAAGGAAATGAACTTTTGCATCAAAAAGTTAAATATTCATTTCTGCTGAATAAATTGGATTGCGGAAAAGATCCAAAGATTCAACAGTGCATTCCCGACAACAGTTCGAGTATGAGGCATTTCACGGCTTTTATATTGTTCGGCTCTTAAGTTCACCAACAGCAGTTTGGTGCAGATCTAGTTACCGGCAGATGTTTGCTGAGTGTGAAGCACAAAAAACAACAAGTAAGCAAATAATCTGAAAACCAGTACTTTTCGAAGACTTTTTTTTTTCGCAGAATAGTTTTTTACAAGGGGATCTTTGTCAACAGTGTGATACATAGTACGGACGGCAAACCAAGTTTCGGCTCATGTACCCGACTCGCCTACTTTCCTTCTGCGGTGTCACAATTCCACCTTGCACATTCTGGGAATCTCCTTCAATTTTTCCCGTTACTTTTTATTAATGCTGAAGAAAACAAGACTTTACATAAAACAAAGATCCGGATTTTCGTTTTTTCTCAAATTTCTATTTGGTTAAAGCTACGACATTAACAAACAGTTTTTAAAATGATATTGCACTAGTGTCTAGGCGCGTTTGTGTTACCTTGCTACCCTATTAATCTCATCAAGTCTCTACGGACACCAATGCACTCTCCACTTGCCATTGCAGCACTTAATAAACTCTGCTCAATGCGTGCTAGAGAAACTTTCGGTACCGAATTTTAGGTATGAAGAATTCTTCGTACTGTTCTTGGCAAGAAGGTTGCCACCACTGATAATACAGGACTTCTCAGAGAGAATACCGGATTTCTCAACATTATTGACCTTGTCGGGAAACCTGCTGCTACAAATCGTATTTCGACACTGAGGAACACCTCTTGTAACGGTGACACGGGAAATCATTGAGAAGGGTGTTCGTGGATGCAGAATTGTGATGTACACTGATACCCCCCTTACGTCCCTGGCGGGGTAGCTGATACTGAAGATTTCAACAATCTGTCCAGAATCTTAGCTATGAGACAACAAGTGTTAGACGATATTTAGTGTTCTGAGAAAATTTTTGTCACAAAGTAAAAAATCTTTTTTCAATTCATCAACTACAGCCGAAACATGTAAAAGAGGCATGGGATTGTATGTTTCCGATCATCACAGGATTCCCTATTCGTATTGGTTATTAGTAATTGTTGCTTTTATCTTTGGTAACGAGGTGATAGTGGAACCGTTAGTGGTACAGTTTATCAAAACGCAGAGTGCCAGTTTGATCCCTGCCCAATGCTATCCTTCAAACCACGTGGAAAAGCCTTAGCTTGGCTACAACTAAGACTGCAAAAAAAATCGACTCCACCAGCATTCTACAACATTTTCAAAAAAGCCGAATTCTTTAGACAACAGCAAGAATAATATGCGAACTCTTCGAAGACCTTTATAGTCGATGAATGCGGGCAAAAGAATCAAATGCAGAAAGTGCTAAGACACGAACATGCCATGTCAATAAGAAAAAGTGAAAAACAAATTTTCAGTGGACTTTCGACTCTCACTGAAAACAATACCAGTTCATATAGTGCTCACCTTCAGCGAAACGCATCATCGTTCTTTGGTAAAAGAGTGGATTGAAAATCGGGATGGGAAACGCTGGTGCACGAAAGAGATGCGGTGGAAAAACGTTGAGAGGCGAAGACGACGAAGAGCTCTGAGACAGAAAGAGCTCGAACAAAAAATCATAAAAATACTTTTGAAACAAAACGGTAAAGAGTGGATTGGTCACACCTGATCATTTCGTGTAGGACTAGAGGGAGAGCTACGGTTCGCGTCGATTTGTTCGACTTTCTTCAGCTCGTCATGTGGTATTTCTCTCGTTGAGTCTTCGAAATAGAATATAAAGCGCATCCAAACATTTGATTCTTATCACTATTTCACTCACTATCGCTAACGCTTAAAGGCTGTTTTATCTTTAATAAGTGCTAACTTTACAAATAATGGATTGAGCAACGAAACGTTCGCAGCTGATCTTGCCGCTTAGGAAGCACCATGAATTTTACTTTATTTCGTGCATCTTAGAGGTCTTGCAGGTTAGATGTATATTTGGCGTATACAATAATGGAGGAGGCATAACACGTGGACCCTACCACTGTATCAAGAGAATGCTTTTTAGCCTTCAACAACACTTTCTAGACCTCAGAAAGGTGGAGTCTCTGCTCAGTGTGGAGCACGAAATGGAACCAACAACCAAATGCATCGCCTTCGAGTGCTACCCACTGTGTAATACGCCTTTTCGATTTTATAAATAATGTGGAGAATGTAAATATAGATAAGTTCAATATTTGTACCTACGATGTAAAGCAACTTAAATGAGGTACAATCGCTATAAAAAAGAGCCCTGTAACGCAGTGGTCAGAGGTGCCCTACAATACACATGGAATCCATCCCAGAGCCCCAGGCTAACCAAGACTTCCATCCCTCCGGAGTCGGCAAATCGATACGAGACTTGTCTGAAAGGAGAGAAGCACTGGTTCATGACATCGGTAGGTCATGGCGAGTCATTGTAAGGGCCAGATATGCATTCAGTCACTTCCAACGGTGCTTAATGAAGTCGAATGCATGGCGCATCATTCAAAAGTTGATCAACGCCGAAAGCCTTTTATAGTCGTTACAAAATGATTATATTCTTCTCAATAGGTCACCAGTTTCGAAAAAACTAATTCAGCTGGTAAAAGGCGACTGGGCAAATATTAAAAACGCTGGTAAGGTAAAACTGTAACCCAATGAAATGATTCTCTGAAAACAACAGAATATTTGAGGAATTATGTCTTTTTCAAGGGATACAAAGCGCTCATTACTTCAAATGAGTCAAGTATTCGTATGCGCTCAAATATGAATACGTCTGGTGTCGATTCTATCGGTAAACTCAGAGCACTTAATCCGCTATGCGCAGCTGGTCCACCGGCACTCATCACATCCAGTCAACTGTTTTCCTATTATTATGGTTATAGGTCAGCCGGTATTGCGCAATGTTATTAAACGATTATCGATAACACCCAAATCTTCTTACCACATCGCTCACCTACCAAAATGAATTTTTTATGGCTACCTATGAACTCGCTCATATCCAGCAACAGGTAAAGAACGAACCCTAATGGCTGCAAAATGTAGTGACTGCCAATACTGGCGAGGTTAGAAACGGTACCAGTTTCGCATCTGTGAAATCGTCCTGGCCAATAGTTGTGAATAAAAATAGAGATTTACCTCCAGGCGTCCTTCTTTTTTCAGATTATTAAATCCAATTTTTACATTATAAATCTCACCCGGTTCAATAGAACTCTCCAAAAACTACTTTTATATAAATAGGCAAAAGAGTTGATAAACGAGAGGAAAAATTTGGCGAACGCTTTTAAATGAATAATTATTCATTACGATGTTTGAATAGCAGAAACAGGTCGAATTCGAAATATCTCAACTACGAAATGTTTCCACTGCTTTTAGTAAAGGCCATTTCACAACATATTCCACGATCGGTTTAATACTTTAAACGAAGTGCAAAGCATCTAGCACAAGTTCGGATCCAATCCATTCGCCCTTTGAAACTTAACCTAATCACTCGATCGTCGCACTCTATGGGGCCTCATGATGTAGAACACAGTAGTACTCAAAAATCTGTTATAAGACGATTACAGGAGTACACCGAGAACACTGAACGTTTCTTCAAAACTTTCTAAAACGTGGCGAAATCTTTCTCGAGCAAAAGTGAGTTTTGAAGAGAACCTGATAATTCGAAGGAATTGAGAACAATAGAAAATCGCTTCGCTGAGGAAAACCAAAGCTCGCATAAACATTTTTCACAAGTACATATTATATATATATATATATATTCCAAATAAATAGTGGCTGGGGCTGATAAATCGCTCGATAATGAATAATCGATAATCGATAATAAATCGATAAATCATTTTGAAAACATCCTATCCGCGATGAAGCGAACCTCTTTCTGACTAATAGAAGTTTTTGTCTGCTTGTGGTGGAGACCTAGGAACGAACTAACTGCACTAACCCTGGATTTTAAGGGAAAACCGCGCCAGAGCGAGTATTCAGCACGTCCGCAAGAAAAAAAGACGACAGATTATCCAAACGTGAGTGAACCGCAACTATGAATCCATCTCCATCCATGATTGAAAATTGTAAGACAACGAATCAAAGCGGAACAAGTGCCGCGGGAACCGCATGAGTTGTAAAACTAGTAATTAAACGAGTAGGATGCATTTATTCGCTTCCAAAAAGTTTCTTTACGGCATCAATATGTTGCTCCTTCGGTGGTAGATTATTGTAAAATATTTTTACCGTAGATAACATTTCGGCTTCTTCTTTAGCTGCTGAGTCTCAATAATAAGTTTTAAACCTCGAGATCTTAGCCTTGGTGGTCGCATGATGTCCAATCGAGCAGAGTGAAGCACAGAACGAGTGAAGTAACCTCATTAGAAGATGCCTTTAATTACAGTACGGTTCTCGACTTAGTTTGATTGCCTATTAACTCCAATTCTCATCAATGAGACTATGTGAATCAATATCGTAAAAGAAAAGTTCTCGGAGCACCCTAATCGATATGGCTCTGAGGAAGGCGAAGGAGCCGAAGGGTGGGCAAAAAGTTTTCATAACAAATTCGCGTAGGCTTACCATTACAACAACATATTATTTAGCATGCAACCTTGTCGTCCCCACTTTATTTTACAGTATTCTCGAATGGTTTCCTCTCACAACTCACCCTCATTGTCGATTGGTGCTGATAAATCTGACTGTTCACTTCTACGTAGAATATCCAAGAAGTCACTGGCTAAAAAGAAAAGATAAGTAGTCACCTGCAAATGCGAAAACTCTTTAAAAGAAGCTTTTTGGGGCATTTCTACAAAAAATTATTGCTCTAGCATTCAGCTTACTGTTTCGTGTGCTCACCATCTCACTATACATTGATCATATAACAATCTTTATCTAGAATTGTGGTTTACACCTTATCCCAGAATGTTTTTGGTGGCACAACTTACTGAAGCCCACCCTAGATTTTGCCAGCAAAAATCCATGATTGATCTTTTAAGAAGAAATTATATTCCAAGCATTTCTTCATCGCACATACATTTGCATTTCATAAACACCACATACTGAAGGTTCCAACCCTTGTTTAAGACTAAGGAAGTCGAAGTTGATTTTCTACCATGCGCTGAAATCTGCACAAAAATGTTTTGTGAAGCAGTAAAAAGGCCAATTCGTGTTCAATAGTACTGTTTCTGCATTGGTAATGTTTGCCGATGGGTGTCATGTTTAGCACGAAGAAGTGTTGATGGTATTGGTCGGTCACAAATGATTGTATGCTTAGGGTTGGCTTGCCAGTGTTAAAGAGTATTGAGGCTTCCCATTGACTTATGCTAACACATAGCTCCCAAATGAGAAAGTCTCAGCGGGTCATATTTACATTCACCTACACACCTGGACACAATACTACTAATGAGTTGAATGTTGCGTGACACATACAAAACATCAAGCAGTCCTATGTGGGCAACTGTTCATGGAACAAAGTAGAAGGTCTTCTTGAGCGCTACATACTACTTTTATCAACTATTTCACATTTTTCGAATGCAATATGACAAAAAATGCTTAATGATGTGAAATTAGTCAAACGTTACCATTACTGCCGAGTAGCATCTGGAGGTCTTTCGTTTCCTTTTCTTCTTGGCTCTGCTGACGACGTAACGCAACCTTTATTGTGCATCGTTTATTAAAAATTAGAATGCTATTCTTAATTTAGGCTTGTTACCTGCGCCTACCACGCATAATCTTTAAAAGAAAATTTTCTAGCTAGGACTGGTTTTATAGAAGGTCCAGAAATTTTGCACAAATCATTGTCCACACAGAAAATCTAAATGGTGCTCATGTTTTATCCTGTTTCAGCAACAAAAATTTACGTGTTGGAGTTTTCCATCCCTCTAATATAAGATTTTTTAAATAATACTTTTCATGTTTTCTAGTTTTCTTAAAAGGCAAAAATGAAAAATTCTACACAAATATCTTCTACTGATACAACTTGTAATAGTTCCCAGGATCCCAGGATTGTCGTCAACCACATGCGACTATAATCAGCTGTTCTAAACTTCCTCATTGGAAGTCACGAAAAAGCGGCTCTGAAGAAGGCGTTACTGCCGAAACGTCAGCTAGCGTTGTATTGTATTGTGTTTTTTATGGAAGTAAATATATGCTGTTTAAAAACCTCGCGATTGCTGAACAAGAAAACGACACATTCATCTTCTACTGAGTTGAATCAAAGGTTCCTGCTGTTAAAGACTTCCTTTCTAAATCTGATGTGGTCCGAACTCATAGAAACTCACTTGAGCAGCCATCACCCTTTGTCGCTCAGCTATAAGTGTACATTTCGCACACATACAATCCTTCCACTTACAGTAACGTTTATGACCTGCAAATCATTCTATAAACGGAAAAAGTCTGTGACAAGTTGTGGTTTCGATTATTAGTGTGGCACGTGAACTGTGTGGTAAGCTTAACCGAAATGCTCAAAAGAAAATAGGGCTAATTTCAAAACTTATCCACCAAAGTCCCTAATTTTAGCTTAAATTACATCTCAATGATGCCATTAGAGTTTGAGAAAAGTAGCAGATTTTGCCCTGAAAAACGTCAGATACTTTAACTACCTTTAAGCCTTTTTAAGCCTTTAGCAAGTTTATTAGCAAAACTTCTGAAGCAATAAACCTAAGATGATTATTTAAATCAGTGACGTGATTTGGAGCGGTTAGCACAGTGTTAGTAATGTCCGCCAGTTCGATTCCGCCCCGGCCAACCAACTCTCTCCTCCCTCCGAGATCGGGAAATTGGTGCAGGACTTGTTCATGAAAAAATCACTCTCTACAAACCAATTGGGAGCGCTCCAACCTAGCTATCTAAGGACTCCAGGGAAAATCGACTCGACCAGCATTCTATGACATTCAAGATTAAACGAAAATCCTCAAGCAGCAACCGAAGTCGCACGTAAAAGTCGGAAGAACTTCGTGGACAGTGGATGCCACGGAACGAATCGAATGTGAGAAGTGATGTGATCAGCGCGGTAGGCGAGAAGACGGTTCATGTAAAAAAATCTGTGACCTGATCGCAATCATGAGTAAATGTGCAAACGTTAAATCCTCAATTATACAGAACGGACTATAGCAAAGGTTTTCATAAAAAAGTTTTTTCACGTTCTCATCTCTATTATTTTTCAGCATTTTAGTGTATGTCGTAATGAATGGCTTAGCGATATTACGCGTTGCTGAAAACATTTCTGCTTCCCGAATGGTTCGACCACCCATAACCTACAGTATTTTGGAGTGCCTGCCAATCTTCTTCGTTGTGCGATTCGGAAGACTCATTGAAAGCGTATGACTTTCTATTCTTTATCTTATTGCTGTTAGTATTATTGTTATTATTACTGTTATTATTATCAATTCAATTTTTGACGTGGTTTCCTCGTATCTCCAATTTCTTTCTATGAGCACATGGCATCCAAAACTTTACAGTCTTAAAAATGGAAGCAAACCTTTAAGCGCAGAAACAGTGCCGTGATTTCTACATCGGGCGCATTTCGGTGTCCGTTGATTACGTTCATGACGTAACCTCAGAATCTGTTCTAAACTTGACGGTGCTAAACCACTGATCGCACGTGCTGTGCTCGGAGACGACATTATATCTGTAGAAGTAATGCTAGCCTATGAATAACGGGCGAGCATCTAATAAAATAGAGATTAAGCGAGGAAGAGAAGGAAATGTTATATTAATGTGTATTAAAGGCCCACAGAAGCTCACACATTACCATAATCATCGGTGTTAAACAAATCCTGCCACGCCCATGGCAAGATTAGCCAATAAGGTTTGGCCACGCCTTCTTAAGCCGTTCGAATCATTTGGCAGATGAGTACGAAGATTAATGAAGGTGAGAAGTTGGATAAAGGCTAAAAGAAACTTGGGTGACAATAAAACGTTAAGTTCCATCGTTGTTAGGAAATTAATGCTGTTCAAATGGAATGAGTATTAGCAGTGAAAAAAAAAACATAGGAAAACACTTTTATTCGGCTGAGCTTTCGGCGACTTCGTCTTCCTCTCCCATTTTTCTCCGATACCGCGACGAAGTCACCGCATCGAAAGAACGAGTAACTGTGGACCTTAAATCGGGCCATCCGTTCTGAGAAAAACGACAAATTCGAAACGTTAGCCGAATAAAACTGTTTATTAACCTCATGAAGTACCAGAAAGTCATTATTTATTAATGTCGTGGTTAAATGACGGTCAGTTTGAAAGACACTGAAAACTTCTCCTATTCTCGTTCAAAGTCAAAAAAAGGAAAATAAAATGTAAGGGTTAAAAAGTATTGTCAACGTGTTTTCGTATTTTCGCATGGTCGCTCTCTTGAATGGCAATAGTTTTCTACAGGAAACTTCGTGTTTTCAGCATTGTTATACTTCGATTTGTCCCGTCAGCTTACGCAGCCCCTATCTTTTGCTATTCGAGTTTTACTCTTTAGGATTCTATTTCTTTTAAACGCAAAGATGAGTTTTCCTTTGCTTGGAACGGAACAGTGCTGCATATAAACGCGCAAAAGAGCATCAGAATAAACTATTTCTTGCAAAGTTAAGTTTTCGCAGTGGCACTTTACTTCAAAATGTGATGGCGGTAGAGCTGTAAGTGTCACCTTTTGAACAAGTCAGAGAAATAACATACAATAAGTCAATTTCAGCAACTGTCTTTGATTAGTTCCAGCTCGTATATTAATGAAAAGCATCCCTTTCAAACCATTGAATCGGTCTAAGGGAACTCAGTTGTGCTAATTACTAAATACAAAAGCGTTCTGTGAGCTTCTTTCTGTCATTGGTTGCGAAGACCATCACATTTTGGTGCAAGATTCCTTGTTTTCATTGTTTCTTTCGCCGTCAATGTTCCCTTCCGTGTCAGGCTTTTCTCTACCATAACATAGATTTATTTCTAAAAGGTCAGCCGTGCGCAAATGTTGGACTTGTTCATGGTCCAGTGACCTTGCCAATGGATGAATCTCTTCTGTGTATCGCACCTCAGCCTCAGTACACCATTCCCCATGACGAACCTTCAAATCTCCGAAAGAGATTGGTGGGCATTGTAAAGAAAAAATTATCAAAATAGTACAGGCATAATTATTTTCTAGTATATTGATACTAATGAATGACGAGATCACATAAAACATATCTCCTTAAGTATGAAAATGACGTTTTAACCATTTTCCGTAATTACTTATCCAAACGCGTAGAAAAAACCCAACAGTTTTACCGAATTTGTCGCCACTGTAAGCCTATAAACAACAAGCAGATGAAGCAGTTAACATAAGGGATCGCAACAGTTTATTATCCTATTAATTAGAGCGTAGGGATGCATGTGGCGCAGTGGTCGGAGGCGCTCTGCAACAGCCCCATGGAATCAATCTCTGCGCTCACTGGCTCGATACATCGGTAGACCACCACGACTGATTGTAAATGCCAGATATGCATTCAATGACTTCCAAACGATGCCTAATAAGGTAGAATGCATAGCGCGTCCCTCAGGGATTGATCAAGGCCAAAGGCTTTATCTTTTTTAGCTTTATCAATTAGAGATGAAAAATATGGACCATCAACTATTAAAAGTAATCTATTATTGTTGTGAAAGTTTTCCCATTTCTTCTAACTTTTACAATGTCGGTGTAAATCACTTGAAATAGCCTGTGTTTAACTTCACGAACTGTAAAAAAGACGCCAAAGGCATTCCGAAAACACCTAAAGTTAGGACTTTATGTGCATGTACATATATATATATATATATACATCTATATGTACACATGTGTTTGCGGGTATGTGTGTGTGTGTGTGTGTGTACTTGTGTATTTGTGTGTTTGTGTGTTTGGAACTCCGCCCAGAAGCGAAATTGTGACTTCTTAACTGAGTATACCGTAAGCGTAATCCTAAATATTTTCGTTGTTCGAGAACACTTGTACGTTAATTGCCCGTCTGCATATAATCCGACGATTACGGCTTGAATGAGGGCACAGCACTTCAGCCTCTCAGAGCCGATTCAATCATAAAGCGTATGTTATTTCTAGTCAACGACGATCACCAATTTTCCATCATGACAAGGCAGACGCCATCAGCGAGTGTTATTATCGTACCCATCATCAGGCATTGGATTAGATTTTTGCTTTACGCAACGCGTCCTAGTGAAAGTAGAACGACCGACTTGGAATTGTAAAGAGAAATCGTACTAATGAGCCAAATGGATATGTGTTTCCTAACAAATTGCACGATCGTAAAAGCAGAAGAGAATTTCCACTATTTCTGAAGACTGTAATACTGACAGGCCTAAGTAACTATCTGATCAAACACTGAATAGGCCATAATCGCGTTTTTTTTCCTGAGTAGAAACGAGGCTGTTAATAACAAGGTTTTTTCAATGCTTTTCGACGTTTTTTGCAATTCGGTTTCTTCAAAGCCTGGAAAGGTCAAACTAAAGTTAAGTCTACTCAGCCGAGCATTTTCATAACCCATTCATAAAAAAATCTGTATGTAAACTTCATTCACAGCACAGTGAACAGTTTCTTCTCAGCACTCGCCATTTTGTCCTTTATGAGACTTCCAAGTATTGCGAGAAACCAGCTGAACACAGTCTTAGATGGCGTAGGAAATGTGCCTAGTTGAGGTGAAAAATTTGCCTTTAGGTACGGGGCGTAGTAATATGAGTGAGCTCAGGAGCTCCTACCTGTGGTAGATTTTTGGATTCGTGGGACGGTCATTTAAGTTTCGTACTTCAACTTTTTCTTTGTTGCCGTCGAAACAACTGGTTGAATTAGCATAAAGATGCTTCTTGTTACTCCTTATTAAAAACGAGAAAAAAGGGCCTTTCTCTTTTCTTATCGGAAATGATACCATATAACTGGTAGAAAAGTTTATCGTTCTAGGATGCTATATTGACGATAAGTCAGCGATCGAAGATTTCTAGAAGCTCGAAATATACCGGACGATAGCGCTTTAAAAATACTATTGGACACCATGATTTTCATCGTTTAAAAACTTGAAAAAAAGCTATACAAAATTTAGACCGCAAATAGTTCTCTACTTGGACAGAGTCGAGTAGAAAAAGATGAACTGCTTCGCCGAAAATTATTACTAGAAATATTCTTAGTCAAAGGATGCTCATCTTGTTAACTAGAAGATTCAACTCATAGCAATGAGAAATTTTTCGAATGACGAAAAAACATGAAAGCGAATTTGATCATGTACGGTAAAATTTAATATTCGATGAGGGTAAAAAGGCAAGAAGCTCAGTATGTATGAGCTAAAGCTTAGATATCGATCAAGCTAGGGTTTTTAAAATTAGTTTTGGCACTTTAAATTAAAAAACGACGTAATTTTTCAGCAAGCAACTTTTTTTTAGGAAAAGCTGGAATTAGAGGTAATAAATTCATCCGACTGCAGTTATGGGACTACCACGAAATAAATATTTATGCACGAAAATTCCCAGTTTCTACAGTGTTTCGCTCCAAGGAATGCAGTAGTTCTAGTAGGCCGTCAGCACAAATTAAGCACCAGTTCTAGGCAGAATAATGGCCTTTGTAAGCGTTTCCCATATAGGACATTTTAATGTCACCGCAGATCAAATCTAAAGCCTGACTGCTTAAACTGCTCGTGGCTATAATACGGATGTGATAATATTAATAGATTTAAAAATAAAAGCATAAAAATCAACGAGTAAAGATGAAGTAATAGGCATGAAGTCATATTGGAAATAAAGAAGTAACTCCTGTAATAGGCTGTTGATGTAACGTGGGATAGAAACTTCAATAGAGCACAGAAGGAGTAAGTGGTAGCAATAAATGATGTCAAATGGATGGTATCAAGTATAGCTTATGTAACGGATTGGACAAGAAATATGAGGAACGGCTGTATCAAAGAGTAAGTAAAAAATGAGACATCGAAGATTTTGGTAGAAAAGACATAATGTACAAATGTGACTAAGACTGCTCACTTTACTGGAGGGTAAACCGCTTGTATTCCACTGGGTGAAAGAAAAAGGCATGAAAATAAGAAACTGCAAACTGGAACAGCTTTACTTGTACAAATTGAAGTATGACTCACGATGATACTTATATTCTTTTCTAATGGGCAAAAAGGACGTGTGTGGCGCGGTGGTCGGAGGCGCCCTGCAACCCACACGTGAAATTTGAACCTGAACCCATGGTCCACCAAGCCTTCCATTCCTCCGGGGTCGCCAAGGTACCAGATTTCTCTCGAAGGATAGCAGCACTGGCTCTATACATCGGCAGGCC
Organism: Angiostrongylus costaricensis; assembly: GCA_900624975.1. NCBI lineage: Eukaryota > Metazoa > Nematoda > Chromadorea > Rhabditida > Metastrongylidae > Angiostrongylus > Angiostrongylus costaricensis. Next base: position 199,122 of record UYYA01003892.1, on the reverse strand, counting down.
ACTGCGAGCCATTATGCATTCGCTCCAAACGATGCTTAATGAAGTCGGATGTCAACGCTGAAAGTTTTATCTCTTTTTTTAATGGGTGAAGGTTTGACAGAAGAAATAGATACATAGAGTTTAAGAACAGATTCTTAAAAGTTTCTTAGTACACTCCGATAGATCTGCTTGTACAGAAAGCTCGTGTGAGAGCAACACAGTCTTCCCACGACCGACTTTCAATTAAACTCGGCACTGAACGAATAATTATTTATATTGTTGCCAGTCAAACACAGAATTTTTCAGGCTTTGAGGAAGGCAAACCCTTCCGAAACGTCAGCTTTTCCGAAACAAAGAACTATACAGTATATTACAAAGAGCTCATGTGATAACGCGGTACAATAGCCTCCACATCGTGCGAAAGCGATACAATGGCTTGTAATAAAAGTTTATGAAGAAATGTTATAACACCTTGCAGAGAAGGTCCAAAAAGAATTAAATGATAAGTAATAGCCTTCATTGCTTATTTTTTGGAGAATGTGGTCTACATCTACTTAACAAGGGCTGCATAGCACATTGGTAGTAATGTCCGTCATCACGAACAAGATGATAGTTCGATTCCGCTCATGGCCAACCAAGCTTGTCGTCCCTCGGGGTCGGGAAGTTGGAACCGGACTTGTCTGGAAAAAAATTACTCTCTGCAATTCAATTGAGAACGCTCCAGCCCGGCTATCTCAGGACTCCAGGTAGAACTGGTAGACCAGCATTCTACGACATTAAAGATGAAATGGAAATCCTCAACCAGCAACTCAAGCCACAAGTAAAATTTGAAAGATCTTCGTGAACAATGAACGCGAGGAAACGAATCGAATGTGGGAAGTACTGGGATCCGCGAAGTAGATGTGAAGGCGGGTCATGTAAAATAAAAAAAAAATGATATAATAACCAACAAAACAACAGTATGCTTTGATTGCAGCTGTAATAATTTACTTTGCTTATATTATTCGTAAAGAGAAAACCATTCGTTTATTTCCAAATTTTTTTTCTTTTTTTTACGAAACAAACTTCTGGTGATTCGCTTTGTGAGAACAACGCTGAGCAGGTATGTCAGTGTGTGTGTGTATGTGTATGTCTCCTCTTGACATATAGAAGAACACGCAAGAAGAGCGTCCTTTGAGAGGCAACGAATAAGCAAACATTGCGACAGTGATGATATCCATAAACTAATGAAGAGCATATCGTGCACACTTGAGCCGAGCCGATCTGTGACCTAACAACTAATGCATGTTAATCCGGAAACGAATGGTAGCAAGAATATCCTAGAATGCAACATTGAGCAGAGCATAAGAAATCTTCGTGGTGAAATTTGAAGCTTTTGCTATAAACAGCCACCCAACTAACACACGTTAAAACGGAAATAGACCATAATAGGAACATTCTAGCTTGACTAAACAACCTTCTCTTGGTCTCAGCGTTGATCAATAACCAATGTTTTCTTGGTCGACGGAAGAGGTCGCTATCAGAATCCTAGAACGGCAACGATCGATGGAGTTTAGATTTTTATATGAAGAATTAGCGTGTCCGTTACAGGCAGGCAACGAGGTAACGCACTCCTGTCATTAAACGGTAAAATAAAACGATAAATTTCTCGGCATTCCTGAGGGATGCACCGTGCATTCTACTTTATTTAGCATGATTTGGTGGTGAATGAATGCATATCTGGCCTTTACAATGACTTGCGGTGCCCTACCGATATGCCGAGCCAGCGCTACTTTCCTAAAGACAAGTCTGGTACTAATTTGCTGACCCTGGAGGGATCAAAGGCTTGATCGGTCTGTGGCGGTGTGATCAATCCTATGTGTGTGCTGCAGGGCGCCTCCAACCATTGCACCGCACGCGACCGTATCCTTAAACGGTGGCACGCACAACTTTGAGTGTTAACGATCAGTTATATTTAGAAGATCACGAACGAAACTGCGATGTTATTATGGCTAACGTACACCAAATCGCGCATGTGTGCATGTGTATGGGTGTGGGTGTAGGTGTAGGTGCGTGTGTGAGTGTGTGTGTGTGTGTGTGTGTGTGTGTGTGTGTGTATGCGTATGTGTATGTGTGCATGTGTGTGCATGTTTGCTTCCCACTGTGTAGGATTTCAGACATTTTAAATAAAGTTAGCAATGGGAACATTCAGTGCTCGGTACTGATAGCAATTCCGAAAAAAATTAGGTATAAGGTATAGGAAAGGTTTTTAAGAGTTTTTTGATCAAAGCATACTTGTAGCTGAAAAAGAATTTATAACCGGCAACAGTAGTTTCCTCAGAGAATCTCTATTCTACCTGCCGGAAAGCGTGTGACGATGGTGTCGTCGGAAACCTGTCTTAACCGATGATTATTCCACGACTAGACAGCTGGGCATGCTTCCATCTTCACTCAACATCACCAACGGCATCGTTTTCGTTCATGTTTGTTCATTTAACCATTTCATAAGTCAATAACCTTTTTTCTTAATTTTCTTAAGTCATTCGAGCAAGTATTATTTATTTTATCAGGCGCATTCTCAGTTGGTCAGGTATGTGTATACGATGCACCAAAAAGACCACAAAAGGAATAAAGCAGAATAATGGCCAAAATATGCCAGCATGACTCTTCAACCCTCGTTCTGGAAACGCCCCCATCTGTTCTTGTGTTTTTACACAAATAATACAAATATTGGTGCAAACATTACACCCTTTCACTCCGTTTTAGAAAGCTCAGTCAAAAACGAGTTAAGTTAAACAGCATAAACGTTTCAAGGGTTTCAAAGTAGCAAAAGACTAGAGTACTAGAGTACTAGAGCAATGGTGGTAAAGTGGAGCACATTAGACTGCTGTAACAGAATATTCAAGAGTTTCTAGTCGAATCGAAGAGATCATTCCTGATAAGGAATGTCTTCACAAATCATTCTTGATGGTAAAAAAACAAAAGGATAAAGCTCTCGGCGTTAATCTTTCTTTTTCTCTATTTCTCTCTCTCTCTCTCTCTCTCTCTCTCTGAGGTATGCGTCGTGCATTCGACTTCATGAAGCGTCTTTGAAGGTGACTGAATGCATATCTGGTCTTTACAATAACTTCCGGCATCCTACCGATGTATCGAGTCAGTTCTGCTACCCACCCAAAAAACTCTGGTACCAATTTGCCGACCCCGGAGTGATAGAGGGTTTGGTGGCTCTGGGGCGCTGAGATCGATCCTATCTGCATTGCAGGGCGCCTGCGACCACTGTGCTACACGCGACATCAATGATATTAAGGCTGAATTAGTTAACCCCTGCTTTTATACACCATTTTATAAGACTGTTAATGAACAACCACAATGAAATCTTCAGATTAGATAAAAATTTCTCTTACACTGACTTTCACACTCAAGCTAGCCTTTTCCTATCGTTGCTGTTTATGCCAAGTTTCATAGATGTAAAGCTACCGTACCTTTAGAGTGTAAAACTACTGAATGAAGAAAACGTAGCTGTTGTGAGAATTAAACACCTTAGCAATACATTTACTGAACGAATTTCCACCGAAAAAAAGTGCTTATCCTAACACTTTCTGTGATTCCCTAGCGGCGCTCGTGTTCTGGTTGTGGAATCCGGACGAGCGAAGTAACCATCACCAGCTGACAGAACACGGAGCCAGAACGGAAACCCGTTCATGACATAGCACACATTAGGAAGAGCGTGCCTCGATCAGACTCAAGTAGAACCGTCCGAATGTGAGCGACCGGTTGTGAGGCCGCAGAACAGCCAGCGCGTACCAGAGAGTGCGACGTGAACGGTGCGATGCTTTGAAGGGGTACGCCCGGTCTCAACCGGAATCCGCGGGTTCCTGGGTCAGCCCCCGGCGCCGACCACTATTTTCCGACTTATACGGAATATCGATTTGAGCACAACAACTAGTCAAGTCGTTCTGACCGACGATCGGCCTTTGTCATCAGGGCTTCCAACAAGCGAGCAAGAAGTGTAGTACACCGAAGTAAGTTTCTTACTGTGAAAATTACTGTTAGGATAGCGTCGAATTTTTTAGAAATTTCCTCCTCTTTGATGAGAACACTACAAAGTTTTGCTTCACCTATTTTATAGTGGTAAATTCAAAGAGGCGAAAGCGAGAAATAATGCAAAGTGTTCCATTTGCTTTGAAAGCACCTCACGAGCCTTCGTTGAAAAAATTCTCGTTAAGCTTAAATTGGCTTTGAATTAATTCTCCTTGCTAGTATTCGCAGGATATAGTTTTATTCTAACCCTCTTGGATGCTGTTCTTTGAAATAGGACAGCCTAACTAAGAGAAACTTGTTAAATACGACACGAACAAATGTTCGTCCTTGAAAGGTAGATGTTTTTTAAATAGACCTACATCAAACTTTATGAGTAATTAGAAACGTCCTTTAAAGTTTTCAATTTGGAATAAAAATATCAGGATAAAAACAATAGCCCCTCGTTTATTTCCAAGAGTATCGGGATCAAACAGAAAAGTTCAACATTAAAAAATCAAGGGTAATTGCTTACGAAACAAAAATACCGTCACTTTCTCATTGCATCCATCGAACTTAAGCTGTAAGCTGATTTCTTTCTCATTCTTCAATCACCAGATCATCTCCATCCTCGACGGTTTTCGTTGCATATACGCCAAATGCACGAGCATCTCCATGACAGTCGGAGCATTTTTGTGAAATAGTTTTCCTAGCAGTCCAGCAAGAAAATAGCAGAATTCGGATTTCTTTCATATCACTAGAGTGCCTTCACAGATAAAAAAGAAATCGTTGTGAAAATCATATTCAAATTTGTAAATTTGTTAACACAGTATCATCTCTTGTCGTATGGAAGGGTTACGGTACAATGGAGTACAGCTGTTTCTCGATGCGGCGCTATCGTAATTACCGGTCGTCGTTGGTTTTTCTCTAAAGCGCCTTCTAAATCACTAGCACTTTAAGTGGACTTTACAGAAATCTCCATAGTCCAGTAATTATGTTTGCGATTGTATTTTTATGATCATCACATTATGAAGCATTTCTTTCTTCGTAACGTAACCGATTAATCAAAATTCTTTCTAAAACCTAGTTGGTAGATTCTTCTTCAGGAGGTTTCCCTTGACATTTCTTATTCCCAAATATCGACGACGTTTTTTCGATTCGATTCCGTTTAGGGAGTTCGGAATTTTCCGTGATTGTCTGAATGTCTGTTTTATAGTTGCCATCGATTCGTACATTGTCATTATGACACACTTCCATTAACCAACGTGACTCTCAAGAACTTTCCGAATGATATTTTCTGACCACTAAACTTTTGTGACTTTACTTTTATTGCTTAGTTTATTATTTTCTTATTATATCTATTCTTATGCTGCCCTCAGTAATCAAATATTTTTTCCCTTACTGAAACGGTAATAGATGCCTTGATTCCGTGAGTCCCTGAGGGAATGATCATGGTCATGGCTCCTTCTTATGCTTTATACGTGTTCGTTTACTGGACCGAACATTTTGCTAACCAGAACGAAATCTGTAATTCGCGTATCATTTCAAAGCTATTTAAGTTAAGAAATAAGATTTTCAAGTAAAGCTCCTGTTCCTTAAACTTAGTGATAAATCACGGTGCTGACAACGCTTGAAAATGTACATGGCATTTAATCATCAAAATGAACGTCATATTAGAAAAAACCGATCGGATACTTCGAAAGCTCATGCTTCTTAATAGCAGGAACCGCGCCAGAAAATTCACATATATATATGTATACATATGTTTCTATATATATATATATATATATATATATATATATATAATGTTTCTATATATATATATATATATATATATGCATATATGCGTATATATACACTCTTATTCACGCACATGCCAATGTATATATGCAGAAAAGGATAAATCTCTTGGTGTTGATCAACCCTTGAGGGATGCGTCATGCATTCGAGTTCATCAAGCATCGTTTGGAGGTGATTGAATGCATATCTGGCTTTTACAATGACTCGCGGTGGCCTAACGATCCCGTATCGAGTCGGTGCTGCTATCCTTCCAAACAAGTCTGGTACCAATTTGTCGACTCGGGAGGGATGGAAAGCTTGGTGGGCATGGGCGCGGAGATCGACTCCACGTGTGCGCTGCAGGGCGCCTCCGACCACTGCGCCACACGCGCTTTTCCATTGAATATAATATGGATACATATTTACATGCAAGCATATATATATATATATGACTCACAAACGTGCCAAGCATACGTGCAAACATACAGACTGGCATAAACATATATACATGTTTTCACAAACTGTCTAATAGGCGCCTGGCGATGTTGCCGCTTAGTGGGCGAGTTTACCCGTTCCGATCTCCAGAGCTTTTCCGTATTTATTTTGCGTCATTCATTACACGGATAAGAAATCTTTGTGTCACTCTAAGTATCCCTACAATAGTTTTTCTGACAATTTTTGTTTCTCTCTTCTCTCCTGTTACAACTGCTTCTGCTTATTGAACAAAAAGTTATCATATTTAATCATTCTAAAGTAATTAATTGTTTAAATAAAACTTACGAAACTGATGACGGAAAAACTAATATAATAGATATTAAAGAGCTTCGTAATAAGTAGTCCTTGAAGAAAGAGCTACCCACTACGTTTTCTTCTCTCGCCTTAGGATGTGATTCCAAAAAAAGTAGGCAGTGCATGAGGTGATTACATAAGCTTAGGTAGAGTTTATCCGATCTCTTGTAAAGGATGCGCGGACCAAGACTTTGGCGAAGCGGGTAGAGTACTCTACGTCTGTACAAAAGAATACCTAATCGGTAAACTTAAACCAAATGCTGCACTGGGCACTCATAGAACAAAAACACAACGCAGAAGATTTTGAATTAGGAGCTATGATCCTCGTATATGAATCAAAAGCACAAACGCGCAAAACTCTCTAGGCATTCCGAACTAATTTCAAGAATCCGAAAAGGAACCGCAGGGATGAATGCCCCATAATCACGCGTGATATTGGGCACTATTTAAACCTGTTATTGTGATGGAAAAGACACATTACGCTTCCATGTGAACTCTGTGAACTCTGTGCTGTTGGTCTCCATGTGACATATTCAGTGAAAGACTCATAGAATGCAGCGAGTGTGTTAAAGAAGCTGTTCTGTGTTCAACATGATTGAAATCTTGGTTTAGCATTTCCCTGTTTGGTTGCGGAGATGTTTGGCTGGGTAGATTGCGGTCACCTTGACCTTTCCAGGCTCAGAGAAAGGCGAAATCCGCCGAAACGTCAGTTTGTGCGTAAACAAAGAACTAAAATAACACTTCGCGTTTAGTAAACAATAGTACAAGAATTGGAAATGGGCGATTCGCAAAAGATTTTAACGAAAAAACTAAAACCTCATCATTGCCGGTTTTTTTCACCACCAAATCTCTTTCGTCGGCTTAAAACATCAATCAAAACTTATTTGCACCGCTAGAAAAAGCAAAAAGAAATTCGAAAAGAAATGAAAAAAATCGTCACGTATTCGCTGAGGAGAGAAATTTCTTCTAAGCATAGCCTGTAAGCCAAGTGTTTACCGAACTGTATTTTTCTTTTCAAAGCGGAATTTCCACAGGGTGGTGGTCTTCCTAAATAGTGTTGACAAGTCCTCTAATCGTAAAATCCCTAACGCTCATGTTCTTGCTGAAAACGCGAATCTCTGGAGAACTTGAACTTCACTCTACTGGGAAGACTAAATATATACCTGTTTTTCAAAGACTTGTATAATTTAATTGAATTTTAACTCTTTTATTTACTGCCTTTTTTCTTCTTAATGGCAGGGTATGTTGTGAAATATAACTCGTATGAAGTGCTGAGATATTTGCAAAACTCCGGACCACAGGTGTATGCAGTGGGGAACGAACACGCGCTCTTGTCCTCACCGGGGAGCGGCGCACTTCACCACTACACCATCCGGGTCAGTGGTGGCGTACACTGCTGCACTGCATACACCTGTGGTCCAAAGTTTTGCAAATATCTCAGCACTTCATACGAGTTAATTGAATTTGTTTTGTTTCAAAAACTTCCATCTAAACAGAGATATACTTAGTGTATATCCGAAGACATAAGAAATTAAAATCATATATATATATATATGTATGTATGTATGTATAATGTGGTGGTGCGGTGGTGGGAGACGCCACTGCGACGTACACGTGGAATCGATCCCCGTGCCCATGGCTGACCAAGCCTTCCATCCATCTACGGTCGGAAAATTGGTATCAGACTTGTTTGGGAGGATAGCAGCATAGCAGCACTGGCTCGATACATTGGTAGGTCACCGCGAGTCACTGTAAAGGCCAGATATGCATTCAGTCACCTCCAACGAATACTTAATGAAATCGAATGCATGGCGCATCCCTCATGGACTGATCAACACCGGGAGCTTTATTCTTTTTATCCCTTATATGTGAAATGACAAGCAGTCCGAAGAAAAATTTATTTAATTATTCAATTTAACAACAGCCATCAAGTAAAGCGCCTTGGACGAATAGTATATATAGCCATATTTCAATGGGCACATGTAGTGCAGTTGTCAGCGTTGCTCCGCAGCACACAGATAGTCGTTAATTCTTCTCCGCACCCTATCAAATGAATCCCCCTATCCCTCTGGCGTCCACAAATTCAATCCATACTTTAATGGAGTACTAACTTGATATATCGGTACACTCGCTAAATCATTATGTGCGGGCTGAGTTTGCATTAAACCAGCTCTAGAATGCTTGATATAGTCGGATGTGTGGCGTATTTTTAACGAATTGGTCAACGCCGAACTCTTCACATCCTATCCTCGTTCAATATTTTGCCTCAGTGATTTCTAAAGCATTTTTGATTTGTTTTCTGTAATGAAAACTTGATTGAAATTTCAGGTGGGGAAATGTCCTTCCAGCCGGCTTTTAATGCAAGGCTGATCGCGGAAGTGAAAAAACACCCCTGTCTTTATAATCACTCGAAACGAGGTAGTGGTGATACGATGGAACGAATGCGAATTTGGGAGAATATCGCCTCGGCCGTCGACACTAACTGCTCAGGTTCGTCGACATCCAGAATGGAAATAACACTGAGACATGTTTAAGCCAAGGTATTGATACTATTGTATCATTGTGTGGGTATAGTGGACCGCGTGTATATATTTCAGTGCATGCTTGTTCTAACCATACCAATTGTTTGCGCCTCATCGTGGCTGGGAGGTGTTCCTGGATGTCGGACTGCTATGTACAGCGAGGGATTCATTCCTTGGCAAGGTGTCCCAAGCTGAGAAGGAGTCCGGCGTTTCCATCAGGAAGTCTAGCTATGAGTAAACAGATACCAGGGTCCACCACCGTCGCATGGTGGCAAATCTCCATCTGATCCACAAGGACTGCGACTGCTTGTGGCGGTGAAGACCTGGGCAGATTTTGCCCAGTTTGACCTTGGGATTCCAGGAAACCACAATGGCTTAACTAACAATTCTCCAAAAAATGGAAATTATGCCGAGGCCCGAACAACGGTGAGGGCGGGTGCTTCAAGTATCAAGTAACTAAGTAAGCTTGTTCTAACTCTTCATTTTGGAGTGAGAAGTTATTTGGCACACTTCTTGTATTTAGTTGGTAGCCTATCCAACAAATACGTTATGCTAGAGTTGATTCGTTAAAAACCATTCTTTCTTCTTGAGATTTGCAAAAAATTTTTGAAATTAATATTTGATTGTGCATGATGAACACTCAAACGTAAATAGTTTGTACCTCTGATCTTAATGCCATTTTGTAGAGTGGTATTGACAGAATAGTGAACATGATGTGCGCTTAATATTTTGGCTGTTCAATAATAAGTGTGCAGTCGAATAGCGCCATGACAGCTTTTGTTGAATTCAGGAGATTTCGCCAAGAAACGCTGGTTACAACTGCGAGATCGGTACAGAAAGGAGTTGAAGACAGCCATTAAGCAGAACTTTGTGACACCGGTTCGCTGGTGCTACTTTTCGCACCTGTCATGGCTTGATCCTTATCTCAAAGATAATCTGTGAGCTGTTTAAATCTGTGAGAAAGTTACTATTCTATTTTCAACTATCATTGAAAAACAACCACAACGTTGCTGAGATATCTCCAAAACTCCGGACCACATGTGTCTGCAGTGGGGAACGAACGCGCTACTACCCTTTCCCAGGGCTAACACGTTCACCACCACACCATGCGGGTCCTTCGTTTCACCTGTCTCTCAGCTAGTTCTATCGATCAGTTCCATCAGCAGCCATCTGTCAACGGGACTGAGGAGTCCACATCGGCATTAAACCCAGTTAAGCTGATGCTGTAGTTGAAATCACAATATTTTACCTACCATATAGTGAAGAATTGATGCGCTTAACATCTCTGCTGTGCTGGATTTAGTTATACATTTCGTATACAAGTAATCGTATTCAAACAAGTGTGTATGTGTGCACATGTGTGCATGCGATCAAAACGAGAAGACTGCGCCCACCACAACCTTTATGATGGAAGAGGAGATGCACCGAATATCTTCCAAACTTGAGAAACTGAGATGCTAGAAGGTTCTGCGACCGACGCTCATTTCCCTGTCACACGTGCTTAACCATAAAGCTCGATTCCATAGAACGACAACAAGAGATGGAACGCTCACGGTTAAAAGTATATGGACCATGCTGATTTTGACAAGTTTCATCCCTGTGCAACATCACGAGCATGGTGCTAGTTCAATTGCGCTCCAGGCTCTCATCCGTCCAGATTCGGGAAATTGGTAAAGGGCTTGTTACGGAAAAAATAACTCTCTGCAATCCAATTGGGAACGCTCCAGTACGGCTATGTCAGGACTTTAGAGAGAATAGACCAGACCAGCATTCTACGATATTCATGATGAAATGAAAATCCTCAAGTAGCATCAGAAGCCGCACACAGAAGTTGGAAGATATTCGATGATAATGGGTACGAGGAAACGGATCGAATGTGAGAAGTGCTGGGATCTGCTCAGTAGACGTGAAGACAGGTCTTATAAAAAAATTATAAATTATTAATTACTAGTAATGATGTAATTAATAGTAATGGGTTCAATGTCATCATTGGCCTTATGAAGTCACGTGAAGAACTCGCCAGGGTTGATTCAATGGAATGAACAGATTGTTTAAGTTTATCATGATGGCAAAGATCGCTCATGGTAATTTACATTGTCAGGAGCCATCTTCTTAACGAAGGATACTTGCTTCTTGATACTTGAACGGCCAATCATCACTAAATGTGCGGGCTCCAGCATAATCACCATTTTTCGGAGATTTGCCGGATAATCCACTGTGGTTCCTTGGAATCCAGAGGACAACTTAGCAAAAGTCTGCCCCAGGTCGTCATCACGACAGGCAGTCGCAGCCGTTGTGAATCAGAGGGAGATTTACCGCCATGCGACTTTGAAACCAAGACGGTGGTCGATCCTAGCATTGATTTACTCTTAGCTAGGCTTCCTGATGAAAACACTGGACTCATTCTCAGCTTGGAAGACTCAGCCGGGAAGACGAATCTTTCCGCTGTACATCGTACTCCGACACTCGGGAACACCTCCCAGCTACGATGACGCGGTAAAGCGTTTGGAGGTTAACGAAGGATATGGTACTCATTTAGCACTGATTGTTCGAAAGAAATAATTTTGTTAGTTAAAATGGCCAACATGCTGCTTCAAACCCAGAATGTTTGCTGCTTTGTAGATGTTCGCGATCATTTCTATACAAGTGGTTCTTCACTGCCTCTAAAAGACGAAATAGTTCATTGGAATATAAACATTGCAATAATCTTCGTATAAGCTCGAAAGTAGCACTCTAATCTGTTGATTAGCCATTAATTGGCTTTCCAGCTCAACAGTGCGGTTATGTTACGACTATTTGTAGTTGACCTGGATGGCAGAAGTTTCGTAAAATTAAAGTTAAACAAAGAACTTCTTCGCGGTTTATGGCTCCTTCATTGTTGATGAGGCTTCCTGGTTGTCAAACCATAATGTACAGCGAGAATTCTTCCCCACTGAATCGGCTCCCAAGTTGAGATCAAGTTCCATTGTTACACCCAAAGGTCCAGTTAAGAGTGAACCAGCGCCAGAAATTATTACTGTCTTTGTAAGAACACGTCAGTAGCTGATACGTGGTTTCGTTTTTCCTCAGTCAACAAAATACCAATCTAACGAAAATTGTGTCAGGCACCATCACCACGGCTTTTCGTTATGACTGGTCATAAAGCTTGCTAAGCAAATAAGGATGACATACGCTTGAAAGTTCGCCACAGCATAGGTTTTTCAACTGGGAAAAACATAAAACTTTTCATCGAAATTGATCTAGAACATCATCTATTGTACTTCAACCTAAAACCTGCTTTATAGCACTTTTTTAAAGACAGAAGGGTTACATAACACTAATGAATGAAGGACCTGGGTGAAGCAGATCCTATAGAATTGCGATATACCGTAGCAGAAATCATGACATTTGTAGGCGGAATGGTTTTGCTATGCAGGTTATACATTTTTCTAGAATCCTTGTTGAAATTATGTTCCTACTCGCTAAAATTTTCGAGAAAAAAAGTGTAGGCAAATCGTGCAATATTTTCTTTCACCATGAATCCTCACATAACCCTGAACATTATCACAGGGTCTTCGAGCAGAATGAAAATAAAATGATATAAAATTCATTGCTTTTCACAATATCAGAGATCACTTTTTCATTTTAAGAGTGCTGTCTACATGTGACGGTTACAGTGAGAATGGCGATAGCTTCTCAAATTGTGTAGACGCATTGGGTCTGAGCTCTGTTAAAGCTGAACTAGACGACGGTACGTTCATGAGCTTCATCTGTGAACTCAACTGCCACTCTTTTGCTTGAGCGACTTGACGACGAAGATGATCACAAACACATCGTTGCGCTATCGTTATGAGCTGGCTTTCTAATTTCACCCTGTCTTATTGGACTAATGATAAATTTGACGATATTGATCAGTGAACGAAGAAAAACTAACCGAAGTGGTTTTGAAGGAAAAATAAAAGATAGAACGGAGACAGGAAAAAGAAGTGTGAGACGATTTCTGAGTGACTTTTGCCATATTTATACTCGCACGAAATATAAGCTGCATGTATTAACTGGTTTGGGCAGCTGTCGATTACAATGATAAAAGTTCTCAAATAAGCTGGAAAAGGAATGATTAAAATGAACCAAAAACTATTTACCCTCCATCAGTGATCGGTAAAACTGCAGTCACCTAAAAAAAAAGCACTAAAATCACTTGTGAGTAAATCCAACTCAGAGTGTTTTTTTCAACACTCTTGCTTATTACTGAACATTTTGACTACTAAGAATGTTATACGAGCAAGGGCCTGGATTTCCGAGTATTAGCCATATACTCACTTGCTTGGATACTTGGTGATCTGTTCTAACTAGTTATGCGAGCCTAAGCATAATTTTCATTTTTTCGAAGTTTTGCTGGCTTAACCATTATGGTTACGTAGAGTCCAGAGGTCAGCATAATCTGAGTTTGATCCAAGTCGCCACCACCACAGGCAGTCGCCGCCCTTGTGGATCAAAGGGAGATTTGTCACCATGCGACTAACTTGAAACCAGGGCGATGTTGGATCCTGGTATTGGCCTACTCTTAGCTGAGCTTCTGATGCAACGGCCGACTCCTCAGCTTGGAAGACCGTGCTGTGGGGCATGAATCCTGTCGCTGTACATCGCAACCCGACACCTAGGAACACTCCCCAGCCACGGTGGGCAGTAAGCCGTTTGGAGAAAATGGATTAGAAATAATGTCTTAAAAACCGACTTTCGTTGAACCTCGGTAACAATAATCATTCAAGGACAATAGCACGCGTTCCTTCCCCACCGCATACACCTGCGGTCCGGAGTTTTGCAAATATCTCAGCATTATATACGAGTTATATTTCTCAACATACCCTGTCATTAAAAATAAAAAGGCAGTGAATAAAAGGGTTAAGATTAATAATCATTGAATTTTTGTATAACTGAGGTGAAACAAGGTTGGTACAAAAACTTCTAATCTACTAACATTTCGGCGATTTCGCCTTCCTCAGAGCCCCATTAATCCAAGTCGATGATCCACAGCTGGTCTTTGTTGCGATGTGGGTGTTCGTTGTCACCCTGAGTCGAATTTAATAGAGGTAACACCGCTCGAAAGAAGAATCTGTCCACAGTGCTCTTTTGTACAGAAACAGTGTTAACCGGTTCCTGTCTACATTAGGAGGGCAATGCGTCCTATAGCAGTCGTACTTGCTACTAACCTCGCGTCAGCTCAATTCTACAGAAATTTATTAGTCAAATACTTAAGAAATTTGCCCCTTTCAGATGAAAGAGGTGCTGGCAGAACAGTGGTAGAGGCGTTCACTACTGACAGAACTCTTGTTCAACCATCCACAATCCATTCGCAGAAATTGAGACCAGATTTGTGTAGAACGGAAGCAGATGCTAATGGCTATAGTAAAGCGCATGTAGCGCAGTCGGTAGTTAGAGGTGCCCTATACTGCACGTATTGTCATTGGTTCGATTCTGCATTCCGGGTTTACCAAAAAAAAGACATTGTGCCAAACTGGTCTAGAAGGGTAGCAGCGCTGCCATAGTTCATAAGTAGTCCACCACAAATCACTCTATAGGCCAAATTGAATTCAATCACTTTTAGTGTGTTTGATGAAGTCCAATACGTGGCACATCTCTCAGGAATTGATCAACATAGGGCGCTTTACCCTCTATCTTTGTCTGGAAGGAACCGTATGAGATTCACAAAAGCTGCCCACTAGGTGAGGTGAATATCTGTGAAAACCCTGACACTGCTACCCCTGTCTTCTAGGGAGATCCGACTAGACCGGCATTAAGAACGGCATTCAGGAAACTAAAATCTCTGAACAAGCGGTTGAAATGTCTCAGCTCTCGTGACCTTTGTGGAGCGCAGACAGAGAATCGCATGTAGAATTGCTGGGATCCGCACAATATGTGATTTCGAGTCATGTAAAGAAAAGTAGAAATAAAAAATAAGAATGTCAGAAGATCACAACACAATTACCATAATAAGTATCCTCTTTACCTAATAAGCTTTCAATCCAATGATGTAACATAAAATAGAGTGACTACTTTTCTATCACTTCTTTCACTAAAATAACGTGTTTCCTTACTTTTATTCATTGAACTGACTTTCCAATCGTTCGGATGTCCAAGCCGATATCACTATTTGTTTATTGATATACTATTTATGAATATCGACACTTATATAACATTGGTTTAACCTCGTAGCATTATGAAGCTCGAATATTTGGATAAAACGATAAACGATGAAGCTCTGGGCGTTGATCGATCCTTGAGGGATGCGGCATGCATTCGACTTCATTAAGCATTGTTTCGAGGAGATTGAATGCACATCTAGCATTTACAATGACTCGCAGCGGCCTATCGATGTATCGAGCCAGTACTGCTATCCTCCCAGACAAGTCTGCTACCAGTTTCCGACCCCGGAGTGATGGAAGGCTTGGTGGGCCATGGGTGCGCGGATCGATTACAGGCGTGTGTTGGAGAGCGCCTCCTGGATAATCCGGAAATTTTATTGATTAATATTTTACTACGAAGAGACAACAACTTACTTTGCACGGATTATTCAGAACGTTTCTTCGAAAACGAAATTTCATTGCTCTTTGCTTTTTTTTGCGCAACACCGAAGAGAAATGCATTGAGTTCCTTATGCTTATAGGTGGTTGTGATCAATCAACGGCCGTAATGGAAACATCGGTTATCGATCGACTTCTGGCATCAACTCATCAACTCACTCAATCCCAGAAAGGTCTCGTTTCCTAAAATTTCCTCTGTTTACAAGTTTTTTTAAAATATTTGGCTATTTTTAAATAATATATTGCTTATTTATGCTTCAAGCTTACTTCTCGCTATTCATTGCATTTCTTTTATTATCTACCACTATCATCATTTTCTCATTTCACAGCGTTCTTAATCCTTTAAGTTTATTCCGATTGCTGATGCTCAGTAAATCTTCTTTTTTAGACTATACTTACCATAAATTTTAAGAATACAATCGATTTCATGGTAGATCTAGGCAGGTGTCCCATTGGTTCAAGTATGAGGTTTTTCAAGTGTTTTAGGTAAAACCACGCTAATTACTTGAATGTGTCGTTTTGTTGTTCAGCAATCGTGAGGTTTTTAAACAGCATACATTTACTTCCATAGAGAAACACAAAACTAATTACTTGACTTTTTCTTAAATGAATCTCTATTAAAATATCATAAAATGATGAATCCCTCTTGAACGACAAAAGGGTGGTCGAACAGCCGGACCAACCTCGCTTCGGCTAGAAAGGACATTTCGTAGGAACAAACTTACAGGTATATCATGGAAATGATTTAGCCGCATACACTTCTGCGTTGCGGAGATTTAACGCTGTCAGCTAATCGTTATCAGAGCCATGTGCTATGAATGATTTTTTTGCTGATAAAATATTTTGAATTAAGATGATTCTTATGATCAAAACGTCAGTGGTTCTGGCGTAGAAGAACACGAAAAGATCGGAAACGAAAAATCTAACGACATGCAAGCAACAGAAGAGAAATGTGACCGGCAACATCAATACGCCACAACAGGAGGGCTTGTCGACACAGTGCAGGTGCAGAGATTTTTTGGTAACTGTCAGAGTTACAAGGATTTAACTTTAATATGAGCCATGCATTCGGCTCCATTCATAGCACTGTAGAGGTTTACCTATTCTTATTTTATCTACACAAATAACTTGCTGTGGCCTATCCATGTATTAAGTCCGAGCTGCTACTATCGTTCCAGTCAGGTCTAGTGCCAATTCCACGGACTGGTGTAGGGCTTATTGGGCTTTGAGCATTGGTTCGAATCAATAATCACTTGTGTTTCGTAGGTCACCTCTAACCATTGCGCTGCAGTAGAACATATATCATTGTGTAACAACACGAAAATTTAAAACAAGGTTGCAGGTACCACAGTGTTTGTCGTCGTCAGCATTAAAGTCTCAAGTATTGGCTCGATGTCAACAAATGGATTCACCTATAAGCAAGCCGACCATCGCCGTAAGTTTTTAGGACATTTCGATGGAACCAAAATACTTTTAGTTCAGCCTCCTTTTTATCCGCTTGCTTCTACGTCGATAGTTCCAAGTCCCTATTTTATTCAAAGTCCTTTCACAGTCATATCAGTTCAATTTCTTGGTTTTACCACTTGTTATATATTTATGACAAACTAGAAAACTACCTGAGGTATAGGCGAAACGAAGGGCCCGCATAGTGTGTGTGTGGTCATGAACGCGTTAACCTCCGCTAAGGGTAATGGCGCGTTCGATCCCCACCGCAGACACCCGTGGTCCGGAGTTTTGGAAATATCTCAACATCATTGTGATAATATCTATGATGTTTCATATACTTCTGATCTATGCAAATAACTTTTCTCTCTTTAAAATAGCAGCTGCATTTAAAATAACATTTTAGAGCTTGAAAGCAAGATCATTAGATACTCCCTTACAAGTGGCTGATACAAGTTATTATCGCGATTGAAATAAACATCTATTATTATTGCAGCTATTTCCTTATAAAGGATAAAGGATAAAACTCTCGGCGTTGATCAACCCTTGAGGGATGCGCCATGCCTTCGACTTCATTAAGCATCGTTGGAGGTGATTGAATGTATATCTGGCCTTTACAATAACTCGTGGTCGCCTACCGATGTATGGAGCCAGTGCTGCTACCTTCCGAGGCAAGAATGGTACCAATCTGCTGACCCCGGCGGGATGGAAGGCTTGGTGGGCTAGGGACGCGCGCGCGATCGATTCCACGTGTATGTTGCTGGGCGCCTCCGACTACTGCGCCACACATGCCACTATTTTCTCATAATCAATGTAATTGTAGTATTTTTTCTAGTTTTTGTGATTGTTGTGATTGTTAAAATAAATAATATAAACATCAATAGCGTAGTCATACAGATCGATGATAGTGATCAAAAAACAATTCAAAAGATGAATACTTAGGCTGGTAAAAGTGCATTGGATTGGATAAACGACGAAGATTTCCTCTACTGCAGAATCATCGGTCTTCGATTAAAGAAACTGGAGCCGAGGAAGAAGAAACGGGTGAGTGTCAACAGATTGATCATTGGTTTTTATTTCTGTCGTCAAAAACGTGAGTTAAAGTCTTGGTGGAGAAAACCGAACGAATACTTCAAAACGGATGATTTTCTTGCACTATATAATGGTTGAAAAAATCATTATTTCGGGAGTTTTTAAAAGAAAACTCTATTGGCCATAGGAATGTGGTTAGGACTTCGAATGATAGCCTATTTTTAAGGTTTTCGATGATCTTCTTGTGACGACTCAAAGGGTCATTTTTTTCCCGTCGACGACTATTGTTTACTCCTCCTCACCGAGAAATCAATGTTGGAAATTTTATCAATTTCCACTAGATGAAACCTGAGCAAAATTTTTGTACAGTGAACTGCTTTACTAGCTAAATGGTGGTAGTGTAGTGGTCTAGTTCATTTTAGGGACACTTCTGGAACGGAGAAACTTAAAATTATGCCGAATACAAAAGCAAACAAATCTTCGATTTACGGCCTAATATTTTTACATGGTGGGGCATTATATGAAATACAACCACAATGATGCCGAGATATTTGCAAAACTCGGACCCGGTGCCAAATCCGATCCTGGAATAACTTTCCAGGTGGCTCACTTGTTACCCTCTGCTCCACCGAGACCTTTGCAGTGCTTTCTGTCAGCTCTCTACCTCCCTAACCCTAACTGCGTTATCAGCAATCACCCGTCAACTGGAATGATCTGAGAGCACAATTCAACCCAGTTAAACGGAGGCTGTGGTTTACAATGTATAACTTTGGTAATAGTCTTCCTATTATCCTTTTAATACACTGTATTATTACAAAAGAAAACTGCTTACATTGAATTTCAACTCTGCTATAAAATCCAAACTTGTTTAAATTTACTTACTTTAATAGATGACATGCCTGTTGCTCATCGGTATCACACTGTACGGATTCCAGAACTTCTTTCAATTCATTCGTTTTGTCCTATTCACCTACCACGAAAGTGTTCGAAGTTTTGCATGTGGCTTCGGCTGCTACCTGATGACTTTCGTCTTCGTTATGTTGAATGTCGCTGAATGCTTGTTGAGCCAATTCTAGCTGGAAACCTGAGGTAGCTATGCGCTGGCGTTGCCACGTGGATTAGAGGGAGTGAGCTTGTCCCAAACAAGTCTCCTACTGATTTACCGACTCCTGAGTGATAAGAAGCTTTGTAGGCGGTATCGAAGTAATAGGTTGGCAAGTCCTAGTTATGAGCGATGCCACTGTAACTGCTCTGTTCGACTCCTTCTTTTCTATACTATTCAAGAAAGCATTCTTCTTTATAGCATCGCACAACATTGCATATTTCGTCCTGTAAACAGGTGATCTGCATTATATCAAATATTTATATACGATGATAATAGCCACACTTGGAAATATAATTAATTCTGGAAGCGAAAGACAGGCAAAAAGGGGCACTGAAGAAGGTGATTCTGCTGAAACGTCGGCTGCGTCTGCGTTGTATGTGTGTTATTGTATGGAAGTAAACGTATGCTCTTTAACAACCTCACTATTGCTGGGACAGAAAACGACGAATTTATAATCCAACGCCGAGGTTAATAGAAAGTCGATCTTGGGTACTATAATTAAGCCTTTTCAAGCATCGTCGGCTATTACTTTTATACTGATTTATAGAACGGCTACTTCACTTGCAATGTCAACCATAGGCAAATTTTTATGTGAATAGAATTCTATGCTAGGCGGAATTTTTTCTGTAGTCCTGAAATGATCAAATCTGGGAGTAGACATTGGGTCTTCATCATAGGCACTCGCCAGAATATGAAGCGTTAAAAGAAGAACGATTTTCAAACCGGCCATCATTCAGCCTCGGTAGTAAAATATTCAACACGTGTTAAAATTGTTGACCCTGCTCGAGATTATTAGAAAAATTTTAGTCGGGTAACATTTCGATGTCTTGGTCTTCATTAGAGTCGATGATCCACAGTCATTCGCGTTCTCGGTGTGTCCTCTTCGTTATCACATCGGCACTGATGAAAACGAAGACGTCGAAAGGTTAACCGAATAGATGTTGTATAGCAACCTCGTATAAGCCCATCAATTTAAACACACGTTAGAAGAAGATTTGGTGACCTGCGATTGAGTTTTTTCTGTTGAAGATAGCGATTGTTAGTAAGCTTACAGTTTTCTATTGGTGGGATTAGTTGGTTGATCCTCCGTATGAATAGAGCAAAGTCGTAGAGTCGAATCTGGTCACCATGCAGCTTGTCACTGTGACTTGATAATCCACTGAAAAAGAATAAGTACTCACTTCTTCAAGCATTTCAATGTAATACGACATCTTAGAGCAACTGTAATACCCTCTTCATAATTCCATTAACTCTACTGATTCTGGCGACAAATTCTAGCCAGTCTTTTATAAGTCACTCAAAGACGTCCGTCTATGAAGAACATCGCATTTTCATGTTTTTATCTTACGAAATCATTCTCTTTGTGTCATTTCTTTTAAAACTCTTAGAAGGTTGAAGAAGGAAAGGACGTGTTAAAACATTTTTTTTAAGATTCGTGCTCAAATTATGAGTTTACTGGAGGAATCTGAAGGTGAACTTGAGGAAGATGATGACTCAATGAGTAGTACGAATGTGGATGGAGGTGATATGTTTGAAAATTCTATGCTGGATGTCTCAACGAGATTCGGTGATCGCTAACTTCCTTGATTGCCCCATCATGGACTCGAACAATCGTCTCTGAGAGTCCAAACTTCACGAGCGTGCACTAAATACAGTCTGAGCAGCACTCGAGATTTCTGTAAATTTGTACGTATCTCTTTTTAGAAGTGTACACTTTTAAAACTATTAGCAGGTTGAATATTTGCTTCATTTACTTACGACAACCTGGCCATGAAAGCCTTCGTTAATGATTGCTTCATTCGAATCATATTGCTGCCTTCTATCATCCCATCTGAGGCAGCTGTTTCTTCAGGGCTGTTAAGAAACTATTGTCTTGTGATCGTCAGTTTTCCACTGGTTTCGGTTCTCACTGCAGATTTTTTATATCTTACAAAATGTTGTCTATACACACTTCGTTTTTTGTTACACTCTTCATCAAGGTTGTGAATAATTCAACATTACCGTAACAGTTCACTTAAAATTAGCTGATGCTACGGTAATCGATGTAGTTAGTACTTCTTGCCTTTTCCTCTCTTTTTTGTTTAGCCGCTTTTCAGATTTCTATTCAAATCCACTATTCCTCTTGCCCTTCGACGATCTGATTCAAATTTTGTCTTGCCCAATCACATAAACAACCGTTGCGAGTAATTTAGGTGATTTCAAATGTAATATTGTTTTTTCTTCACATTTGAGTTACTATTCATCACTTGTTTTCTTTCCCACGGTTTCCTTATATATAGCAAAGCACCTAATATGCCGTTATCGCAACAATAACGTTGTGAAGCATCAGGTATTCACTTGAAAAAGTCAATTTTTTTCGAAGCACTGAACAAAAAATTTCGTAGTCGTTGTTGTCGAAGTTGCTCTAGTTAATGTGCTCTAATAAATAGTCTTTACCTCAGTTTTGTATTTTTATTACAGCACAGGATTAGATCAGTTGCTTGCAGCGCAGAGAAATAAACACACCTTCGTCATGAAATACAGTGGCAATGGTGTTGAGTTATTTGCAAAACCCCGTTTAGCAGGTGTCTGCGGTGGGGAATGAACGCTTTATTACCCTTTCTGGGGGGCTGATTAGTCCACCACGCTATGCGGTTCCTTCGTTCCATCTGTCTCTCAGCAAGTTCCATCGATCAGTGGCATTAGCAATCACCCGTCAATGGGATTGATCTAGAGGCACAAATCGGCAATGAACCCAGTTAAGGCTGTAGTCTAAATCACAATGTTAACTTTTCTACCTACTGCTTGTTACAATTTTTCACGGCAGCGTATTATGTATGACTCAACCACAGTGGTGCTGAGATATTTGCAAAACCCCGGACAGAAACTCAGGTTAAACGAAGAACCCGCGTGGTGTGGTGGTGAAATCGTTAGCGGAATTTTGTAAATATCTCAGCACCATTGTGGATGAGTCACACATAATAGGCGTTTCCATCAGGAAGCCTAGCTAAAAGTGAATCAATACCATGATCCACCACCGTCCTAGTATCAAAGTCGCACGGTGGCAAATCTCCCTCTGATCCACAAGGGCTGCGACTGCCTGCGGTGGTGAAGACCTAGGCCAGACTTTGGCCAAGCTGACCTCGAGATTCTAAGGAACAATAATGGGTTATCCAGCAAATCTCCGAAAAATGGAGATTTTGCTGGGGCTCGCACAACCAGTAAGGAAGGGCCATTCAAGTGTCAAGTGTCATAACAAACTGGCATAAAAAATAATGGGCACTAAATAGAAAACTAAACAGTCATTGGTCAAAAAATAACCAACCTCCTCGTCCACTCTAGGGCGCGCGCAGGGCAGTGGTCGGAGGCGCCCTGAAATGAGCATGAGATCGGCCGCTAGGCCCAAAGCTCACCAAGCTTTCCACTCCTTCGCTGTCAACAAATTGGTGCCAGACTTGTCTGGAAGGATAGCAGCACTGGCTCGATACATCGGTAGCCCACCAAGAGTTACAGTAAAAGCCAGATGTCAGTGATGCTTAATGGAGTAGATTGCATGGCGCATCCCTCAAGGATTGGTTAACGCCGAGAGCTTTATCTTATTTTATCCTCATCCTTCGCGATTGGTTTGTACGGGTTCTTCCCTCTCCCCAATCCGCAGAAGCTGGTGAATATCTCCGATGAAGATGATCTGATAACGTCTTGGTGCAACTATCCCATTATTCAAGGGAAAGTAAACTCGACCGGAATTCAACGGGGCTCATAAGGAGAATCAAAATCCTTAACAACCAGCCTAACCCAAGTTCAGACATCCTCTGCTGTGGTGGATGCGAGCCAACTAATCAAATTCAAAAAGTGCTGAAATCCGCACAATATGTTGTGTCAGATCGTGCATAATAAAACACTACATAAAGGGTTCACGGCGTCACACGTACGACGCGCAATCTCGTCAACCATTGAGTAACTCGTGGAAGTACCATGAAAGTATTCATTCGTCTGTTTTACGCAGCAAAGCTGTTTAAGCATGCTTCCTTGCTCAAGAAATACGACTAGCTTTACAATTTTCATATACGTCACCTTACTTTAGTGCTTCTCGCAAAAGAATAGTTTAGTGGAATTACCATGGCCTTGACCCACTCACCGACACCTTGTTGTGCTTTTACGAATGTGACCTTAATAACTTTTCCTACCGCGATCACCACCTTCCATAATCGTCTCATTCACATAATTGGAAAAAGCGCCTAGAGTCCTTCATCCTCATCTCCATATCCACCACATAAAGACGTGTCACGTATTTTGGAGATCAACCAACTTTAATAAAGATTCTTCCATAGAGAGGATCGTGAATGTGCACACAGTGCTATTTTTAACATAACTATTTAGTTTGAAACTTTAAACTAACAATGTGTCATTGATACCAGGAAACTGAGGACATCATATTTTACTACACCTTTCCAAACAAAAAATGGTGTCCACCTTTTTGACTCCACGACTCTCTTATCACATGCGTCAGAATCTCAGTCCCTACTCAAGCAGGATAAAAGCGTTATAAAACGCGCAGTCCAAAGATGGTTTCCCGTAGCATACCAGTGAAGGAGGAAACCAGAAAATCTGACATAGATCAAAGGTCAAAAATCAAAGACAGCGCTCCATATGCCAAACTGTCGAAGATAAAGTGAGCAGAATATGTAACGCGTATGAACGACAGCTGATGAACAAGAGCTGTTAGTAGCTGGATTCTTCGCGATGTCAAACACACATCAGGAAGTTCACCGACCCAATGGTCAGAATTTTTTACGAAAACCCTAGAAGAATGATATGATACTCAAAGAGACCCCAGAACTAGCAAGACCCGATTGGCTACGTATTTACGCAACAGAGAGAAATGGAAGGTTTACTGGCGCCCGCTTATGCTAGACGACCAACGGAACGGCAGGTGACGGTGACAGGTGACATAATCGACTATCGTTTTTACCCGTTTTACCTAACCTGAAATCGCATCTTGCAGATTCTCTTAGTTCAAAAGTTTGTCTCATATTACGCCAACCACGCATTGCCTTCCTATCTCTTCTCATCACAAAGAATTTTTGCCAACTCCAGTGTAACATGCGTGCTATGAAATCATCATTTCCTTGATTGCACCTTTCTCTGCTTAGAAAAAACCCAAAATGCTTCCTTTCACATAACTTTTTTTTTGAAGCAAAGAGGCACGAAAACTAGTCTAAAGCAAGGAAAAAATATATCTTACCATTTGTGTTGATATTAAACTTTACCCTGTACATAGTATTTTATTCCTCTCAACGGTTTACCACCTCATCAGAGCTGGCAGGTGTTCCTGGGTGTCGGGCTGCAATGTACGGCGGGAGGATTCGTCCCCTGGCAAGGTCTACCAGGCTGAGGAGCCCGGCGTACCTATCGGAAAGCTTAGTTAAGAATAAACCAATACCAGGATCCACACCGTCCTGGTATCAAAGTCGCTTGGTAGCAAATTGCCCTCTAATCCACAAGAGTTGCGACTGCCTGTGGTGGTGACGACCTGGAGCAGGCCTTGGTCAGCCTGTCCTACTTCATTAAGCATCATTAGAGATGAACAAACACATATCCAGCCTATGCAATGACTTTTGTTGGCCTGCTTATGTGTCTAATCAGTTATTTTATCCTCCTACACTAATTTTTACCAATTTACCGTCCCAACGGGAAGAGAGAGTTTGATTTGCTCACAGCGACAGATCAAACTAATGACTGCATGTGAATTGCAAGGCACTTTTAGTCATTGCCCTACACCGCCCCAAAAGGAAATAGAAACAAAAATTCGGAATAGGAAGTGTTTCTCAACTTTGCGAAAAGTACGAGACCATTACAGTCTCAAAATAAGAGATATATTATGCACATTCTCCGAATCAACGCTTAGTGAATTATTCAGACGACTCTTCGTAAACGAACTATTATTGATTTCGATGTTTAGCAACGTTCTGGATGACGGTCGCCCAGGTTTGACAACGAAGAAACCTTTTTCGTATCAGTTTAAAGTAACCGGGGTTCAGTGGGGCGTGAATGATCAAGCAGATATTTCCTTCGTATCAAAAAAAAACCTCGACCAACATTGATTTGGAAGGAAGATGACTTATTGACTAAAAAACTTTGAATTGACCAGTAGTGGTAAATTTCTTAATAGCTCCAGGTAAATTTCATGCCTTGTGAAAAGAGTGTAGTCATTCTTTACAATTTCCAGTGCCTTCTTTTTTGAAATTGGGTTCCAATTTTCCATGTAACTGATTCGTTCAGTTGAAACTCTGGTTGGAATTCCGTGGATACTTGGATAGCCCGTCTTCGCTAGTTGTGCGGGCCCCAACATAATTCCCCTTTTTGGAGTTTCGCTGGTCTAGCCATTGTGGTTTCCTGGAGTCTCGAGATGAGCCTGGCCAAAGTTTTACCTATGTCACCGCCACCACAGGCAGTCGCCGACCTTTGTGGATCAAAGCGAGATTTTTCACCATGCGACAAATTTCATATCAGGACGGTGATGGATCCTCGTATTGGTTTACTCTTATCTAGGCTTTCTGATGGAAACGCGGCAGTCCGACACCCAGGAATACCCCCCCCCCCGCCCCACCAGCCACGATGAGGTGGTAAACCGTTGGGAGGTTAGTTGAAATTACTCGTATTTTTCATGACTTTGTTTTCCACATAACAAAAAACCCATCGCTTCTTCATTCTCTTTATGAATTGTCGAATTTTCGTTTCTTATTCCTTCGATGACTTAAACGGTCTTCGGAAATGTTGCATTCCTCTGAAGAGCTTCACTGTTTTGTGTTTATCGGCTGAACTAATAAGTTTTTTTTTCAAACCTTTCGACCTTGAACTCTTCAACAACAACTAACACGCTGCATGTAAAATTTAAGTTTACAAAAACCTTCACAAGAATGAACGAATCCTTTCAAAGATTTCCTTAATGCCCATATTTCTCCCAAATCAATAACCAAAATGTCTTACATAGATGTGAATCTTTAGAAACGTAAACTTATGCAGTGCGGCGCAGTAGTCGGAGGTGCCCTGCAACATACACGTGGAATGGATCTCTGCCCATGGCCAACTGAGCCTTCCATCCCTCCGGGGTCGGCAAATTGGTATCGACATATCGGTGGGCCACCGCGAGTCATTGTAAAGGCCAGATATGATAAAACCAGATAAAGACATTCAGTCACCTCCAAACGATGCTTAATGAAGTCGAATGCATGACGCATCCCTTAGGGATTGATCAACGCCGAGAGCTTCATCCTTTACCCTTTCATGCAGTTTTTGAGAATAATTACTTAAACACATGGACGACCGACCTATTCTCATGAACCATACGGACTCTAGAATATTCTTCACTTGATTGATGATTTTTTTTGGCTGGCCTTTTTCTTATTGTGTACTTCTCGTCGAATGTTTGTTTTTTCGTTCCTTCCTTTCACTTCCTTTCCCATCAATGCCGTTCCCATAGCATACGCAGCAGCAGCAACGCCTCAGCCCCATTCTTTGCAGTTGTGATGTTATCGACCTTCACCAAGCGGAACACTGCCGATTTCTCTTGCAATGGTTTAATTAGACTGGAGTTAATCTTAACCCTTTTATTTACAATCTTTTTCTTTTTTTTAATGACAGGGTATGTTGCGAAATATAACTCGTATATAACGCTGAGATATTTGTAAAAGTCCGGACCGCAGGTGCATGCGGTAGGGAACAAACGCGCTATTGTCCTTTCCGGGGAGTAGAAAAAAAAAGAAAAAGTCAGTAAATAAAAGGGGTTAAGATTGCGATCATAGATAATCCTCAGCTTAACTGGGTTCAATGCCGATTTGGGCTCCCCAGATCAATCTCGTTGACGGGTGATAGCGCACTTCACCACCACACCATCCGGGTCCTTCGTTTTGCCTGTCTCTCAGCTAGTTCTATCGATCTTTTGCCATCAGCAATCACACGTCAACGAGATTGATCTGGTGAGCCCAAATCGGCATTGAACCCAGTTAAGCTGAGGCTTAGTTATAATCACAATCTTAACCCTTTTATTTACTGCCTTTTCCTTTTTTTTCTACTCCCCGGTAAGGACAATAGCGCGTTCGTTCCCCACCGCATACACCTGCGGTCCGGAGTTTTGCAAATATCTCAGCATTATATACGAGATTGGAGTTAGTTAGTTGGGTTTCTGGATGAAGATATGGACTTTGGAAACCTCGAAAGCTCTCCTATTTAATCTCAATTTAAAGATGAAGAAGTGATAACTGCTTCCAATCTTTTGTCAATTACCTGTCACCTGTCTTCCGTTTGATCTTAATTTGAAAATGAAGAGCTGACGATTGCTTCAAATCTTCTGAAATCATGTCAAAATCAATGACCCATAATATTGTTCTTCACAGCAATCGTTATTCATCGCTAGTGTTTATTGTGTTCCAAGCCACTGCGTCACTAGTTTTCCCATTCTATACGATTTTTCCAGTTTTTTTATGCTTGTCGCTGACGTAACACTTCCAAATGCGTTGTCGTCACTCTTTGGACGACACCCTCATTGTCTTGATACATACGCATTATTTCCCAGTAGTTGTGCTTGAGATGTGGACAAGCAATGCAACAAAGTACCAACATCTCAATTTTGTGACGGTGTGCAGTGATTTCAATGCGCAAATGCCCGAAGATAATTGCGTTTTCCAACCTTAGTCAAACATATATCAGCTTGCAAAGAACGTTATTAATTGAGACATTAAAACTCGGCAGAACATTTCGTTCCCTACGAGCACAATGCAATATAACTTCTGTTATTCCGCTAAAAAAGGATTCTGATATTCCTGAGCGTAAAAACGTATATCTTTCATTTGTATTCGTCAACATTCGAATTTCCAGCAAAGAAACGAATTGAACAAGCATGATGTCGTCTGAAAAACATCGTGGCGTTTCCGAATGTATTGGTGCTCTTTGCTCTTCTCAGGACAGTCGTTGAAGTTATTTGAAAATCTGGATTTTAGACCATTTTGAAATGTAGACGGTACCTTCAAAAAACTACGTGTGCGCTGTTAGACACTAACGACATGAAGTATAACATAGAGATGCTAAGATATGAGAAGTTCTCAGAACCTCAGTTGAGCATCGAAACCGCGATTTTCCTTACTAGGGACTCATGCGCATCATACCAATCGAGGCCCCAATACGGTTCGTAGTTTTGCTCATACTTCAGCATCCCTATGTTCTATTTCACATCGTGACATGCCACGAAAAAGGAGTAAACATCAAATAACAGTTACAATACTTTTAGACCATTCGAACAGAGTCTCTCCTGGACTTATGTCTGTCAATTCCTTGATTCCACAACTGCTTCAGTAGCGGAAAAATTATTGACGATTATCAAAAGGATAGTGCAATCTTGAATGTTAAGCCGATTTGGTATCCCTCATCCTTTGTGAGAAACTAGCAAAGTTCGTGATAGTTACCATAATTCACTTCTTTTTGCCACCAGACCAAGTTATGTTATCTTCTATGTTTGCGATTTATAGTTAATAGGTGAATGAAACAGACCACAGAAAGGAACACCCGTTTTTTAAGATGTTTTTTGTGCTGGCTAAATAGCGGGTCATAAAATATATTGAATCTGCTAAGACTAAGCAACTATGTACACAAACTAAACCGAATTGACTAGATAAACAAAGAGTTGGTTTCATGTTGAACCGGAAATGGAGTTTCGGAAAACACCTGACCTGTGTTGTTCCTGTAACTTAAAAGCACTAATGAAGGTTTGATTTTAGGCTTCTTAACTTATTTCAATGCTCGAGTGACCGGTCTTCATGAGTCGTGTGGAGCGAGCATATTTCTCTTTGTTCCCTTACCCTCTTCGTCTGCTTCGTTTCGAACACGCATGATGCCGAGCATTTCTTCAGCCATAAATCCTACGGCCATTCATGGCCTTAAAAATCAACTACGAAATCAAAACCAGCTGCAAATGCAACTAAATGGCTCACATGGGCCACTAGGACACCTACTTATTTCGTTTGTGGTCGTCGTAGTAGACGGTTGCGTTCTTGCGGATTAAATCTGTTGTTCCTCTCTTTCTTTTATTGCGAAGTCTTATCATCTCATTACCGGCCCATGTTTGCTTTTTTCTGTGCCATTTTTTATCACAAAAAACCTAATGAATGGATTTCTTGTCGTGGTTATATTTCAGAAAGTATCGTTTAAATACTGTGTAGGTACTAGCCGGATTATTCTCTGGTTGAAATGTCAAGCTGTATATCAGAGCGCTAGCAGAACTAGGAGAACCGTTTTGTCAACGTGGAGCTTTACACCTATGAGCTGCTGATTGATGATTTGACTGAGAGAGGTCCGAGCGCTGGTTGAGTCCGAACTCACATCGTTTTTCATCCCTATTTCCCTCGCATGATTCTTCCTTCACGTCGCTTCTTTTCACAAAACTATGATTTTTCCACTTCGTTGAGCTGGCAGTGGCATTCGTCGAAAAGGTGACGACATCGTTAGCAAAAATTATGTTCGAAATTCCGTCGGTTGGAAAACTTTTTCCGTCTTCGCCATATAGCTGTGATAGCAGCCGAATATACCACTCTTTTTGCAAATTCGCTCCACCATTCCCTAGTTAACGGGCGGTGGTAAAATGGTGTTCGTTCTGGCGTTATCATGCGTTTTTTCGTAGTTCATGAACATAGGGCAAAGAGCATTTGGTGACAGGCTTCTAATGGCATCTACTACTAAACGAATGTGACAGAACCCATGTCGAAAACCTTTCTACCCAAATAGTTTGTCTCTTCTGAACACAATTTACACTGTTCAATAGCTTCCGTTTCTCGAACTTATACATTCGCGAACATTCGGGGTGTTGCTGGAAAAGGTGTAATTCGACGAAGAATAACTTTTATCGTTTTTTTCTTCACAAAACCAGCTATTTACAGCAGTGAACAGTTGGGCAATCATTGAACATTCCCGAAAACAAATCATATTAACAATGACAATCTCACCCCAAACAGAAACGACTTCTGTACCACTTCTTATATAGATGTCATTGATATGTTTTTATGCATAGCTTTTTCAGTAATCCCATACCTTTTCTCGACTATCTAAGCTCTCAGTCATTTTTTTACATACGGACCAATCCTATTAATTTATGCAGCATTCGCAAAGGATGGAAATGTCAAGATCTTCAATGTCGATTGAATCTCAGTTTACTGTTTAGGCCATAATTGTATTCGCTTATTTAGCAAATTTGCAAATGACGCGGTATGTTGCAGTCGAAGTAAGAACAATTATATCCAATATTCTTTGGTGTATGTAGCGTAGTAGCTAGAACTACCCTAAAGTAGACACAAGATCGTTGGTTCGACACCGCGCCTGCGGCATGAGTAACACCCCGCTGTGTCTCTAGATTTGGCAATGTGGCCCCAGAATTACTTAAAAAGATAGGGCACTGCTCCGATGGATCGGTAGTCACCAGCAAGTCATGCTGTAGCCAAAATATGCATTTGGTCACTTCTACGATGCTTAACAGAGTCAAAGAGGAGATCAAGTAAGGAAGAGATTGATCGACTTCGTCCATGAACAAATCTAAATTCGATGGCATAGTTTTCTAGCTTTTCATATTTCTCCATCAGCAATAAAGTCAAGTTACTTTTCATCTACTTTACTGTTATTATTTCTTTTTTTATTCATCTATCTAAACTATTCAATAAGATTATTTCAGAACGTGTTCTTACTTTTCCCAAGACGGAACACTCGTTGGCGCCACATGGTGGAATGAATGCATGCATCGTTAAGTATCCTCTCTTCTCATCTCCTTGTTCTTCTAATTCCTTCCACATTGTTTATTACACATTTGCTTACACGAGTTTATCCGATCAAACATCTTTTCCTTCCTAGATACAGACTTTTCTCATTCCATTGTTACTTCTTCGTGAATTACCGTCTCATTATGGCGAAGTGGTTTGTTCCTTGGTGCGGAACAGTGATGCACGAGGTACATTCCTCTGTAGCGGCTACGTAAGCTCGAAGAGACTTCAATCTTTCCATACATCTTAGCAACTTCTCATAGTGCAGATCAATGATGGAGATCGCACTTGGTAGGTATTTCTTAATAAAACGACAAATTTCCTCCTTATTAAGGCACCGCTGCTACCTGCGGTGACAACTATTAATTGCGCTAGTGTGGATATTTCGGGACTCGAGGGAAAAAACTTGCCAATCTAACAGAATTCTATCTGGGCGGAAATTTTGCTTCATGTCCTCATCATTCTTAGTGAAGACGAGAAACTGAAGTCTCTAGATAGTATAATGTAACAGTATCTGTATAATATTCTACCCTTCTGTTCACTCGCAATGTTATTCTTTTCAGAGAAATAGTTGTCAGTTATCAATTGATTGAACCTGTCACGAGAACATGAGTGTCAAAATCTTTGATAACAAAATGACCTTAACAAAATATTTTTTCCCATCTATAGATTAATGATGGTTCATTTCCAACGTTTATCATGGTTTTTGCTGTGATCGCAACTAATCACTTTGACTGTGAAACAGGAAAAAACACCTAACAATATGGAGGAACCAATCTTATCACGTTTATACCTTTTTTGTTCACATATTTTTTTCCTAAAAGTTCTATTTTAAGGCGTACGCTGGTCCGGTTAAGGTATTAGTGTCCGTTACCATTCCATACTGTTTCACCACCCTTCACTTTTCTTAGTGAAGTCTCTGAGTTCTTTTCTCTCTCTCTCTCTCTCTCTGAAGAACAGTCAAATATCTTTCACACAGTGATAGCTTTTGCATTCACTACTGCTGAGGTAAACGAAAAACTTTAGAAAAGAAACCGTCCCTCCTCCCACGACTACTCTTTATCGTTTCATTACTTCTGGGAATTGTTCATGGTTGTCAAAGTGTGATAAACGGCTTCATGTTCGTTCACCGCCAGTGGAATCTCAAGCTGAGGGGTTCTCATTTTCATCCAGGAGCTTAACCGAGGTGCAGCCTACGCCATGACTGAGCCCGTAGGGTTACATATGGTTAATTTCTGGCCAAGAGCAATGGAAATAAAGGTCCTCTTCTCCAAATATATGCTTTAATTTTGTTTTTTAAACAGATACCATAAGGCAATTCTAGCGCGCAACTAGATTTAACGAATATTTTAGTGGTGCTCAAGTTACCTGATTATCAATGAGCCTGCAGGTGATTGAGTGCGAAATAAAAATCACATTATTCGTCTGGTTAAAAATACTATTTGACTTTCCGCGCATCCGAGTTCGTTTTATGTGAGAAAAAGCCAATATGTCCATCATGAGCCTGCTTTTACCGTCCTTTCTCTTACGGTTATGCTAATGCGTATATCGGTAACCGTAACAATGGTGCAGTCTTCGTGATTCGTTTAACAGGAATCATACACGTTAACTTTTTATTTACTGCCTATTACAATTTTTCACGGCTGGGTATTATGTGTTATACGACTACAATCATGTTGGAATATTTGCAAAATTCCGGACCGCCGATGTCTGCGGTGGAGAACGAACGCGCTATTACCCTTTCCGGAGGATAACGCGTTCACCACCACACCATGCGGGTCTTTCGTCTCGCCTTCTTCTCATTCTATCTATCTAGAATTCATATATATCAATCGCATCATCTCGTGCCACTCGTATATTTCTCACGACAAGAATACTGTTGTCTTTTTCAATTCGAGCGCTAATTGCGAAGTAGTTAAAGACACGCCACCATAAACATGTGATCGTTAGTTCAATCTGGAGTCCCTGTCTAACCGGGTCTCTCTTCCTCACGCAGTTCGGAAGGTAGTAGGCTGAGGAGTTTGAAACACTAACTTCATAAATCGGTAGCCACTGCAAGTCATTCTGTAGGTCAAATATGCATTCAATCACCTCTACGATGCCTATTTAAATCGGATACATCGTGCACTCATTAACGAGCCACGAAGGCCTCGGTTTTTTCCAACCTTTTCCCATCCATGGATATTTTCTCTTACAATACCATTTATGGTAGCATGTCATCAACTACGAGCGATTTCATAATATCGTGTAATGACATGTAACTCTTCACTAAATCACAATGTAGCAAGATTTCCCTAGACGTCTGGCAACTGTTGGTTGTTTACGGTGTGACGCAGGATTCTGTTCTGACCTAAGCCGAGATTTGATTGCCTTGCCAGATATGTAGCTATCATAGACAGTTACGTCACAATGCGTTGAAAATAAAAGCATGTCGTTGAAAGCCACACATCCCATCATTGTTTTGGAGGTTCCGTTCATCATTGTCCTTGACAACCCTACGATTACTTCTTAGCACTTTACGTACTCTGTGACACCATCGAATGTGTTCGGAAACACATCTCCATTTTCGTTTCAACATCTCTCACCTGTTTTTCCTACTATTGACATCCACTGTAATTGCAGTGTATTTTTTCTTCCCGTTTTCGATGACGTTTCAGTAAATTTCACCGTCACTGCATTCTGAAACCTTTAAATTGATAAACATTCGACTTATACGAACAATCATGTTCATAAATTCACCTAAAGTCCCAAAGCTAAGTTTAATCAGATTCCTGACATCATTACGAAATATCCATCGCTTCACAAATCTCTTTCGCGGTGATCAAATGTTGTTTCATATCCTTCATTTTGTTGAATATTTCATTCTCGAACTGTCTCACATATTCACAGTATGTCAGAGATCCCATGTTATTTTCTAAATTTTCAAGAAATTTCCAAATCATCTTTCAATTCTCTTTTTCGTATTTCTAGTGTGCCCGGCTTGTTATCACGTTGCCTAGATTCCCACAGATTGCTCCGGTTAATCAACCTTTAAAGGATAACCATCCTGATCATACTTCGTGTTACCATCCATGATGATACCTGTGATCTCCTCCTTCGTCTTGGCTCTGTGACCTTCCTCTTGATCTCGTCTGAAGAGTCTCGATGTTTCAAACTCCACACTGCTTTTAACAAAATAGCTTTTGAAATTTTCTGAATAGGTAGATGACTATATAGGAACTGTGAACACGTTGAATCCAGCTATTGTTCTAAAGTCTTCCAAAACCTCCCATGTAACCACCATGAGCAATTTCCCTCACCACCGTACATCCTCTTGGCTAATTTTCTTTTCCTTCGTGAAGGTTTTCTGATTCAAACAATGCTTTCGGGTTTCGATTTTTTGCCGCCTTCGTTACTATATGAGTTTCTTCTTGTGTATCTTCTTCTTCGAGGTATAGTTATTTCTACACCCATACAACAACACTATGGGACAATTTATGCGCTCGATGTTTCATATTTCGATGTTATTTAATTTACCTCATGCAAATTTCATTCGCTCTATGACACTTTATGTCGCATTGTTCAATCATGAATAGCTACAGAAATTCAGTAGATCTAACATTTCGCTCTCAGGATAGGAAAAGGCAGAGATGTTTTGGACGAAACACGACTAATTTCGAGTTTTTAGTCGTTTTAAGGAGGCGTTTAGCGCAGCAGTTATAGGCTCCGTGCAATGCCATAGATTCGATCCCGCGCTCCAGTCTCACCAAGGCTTCCATCCATCTGGCGTCAGCAAATTCGTACGTGTCTGGGAGGATTGCAGCACTGGCTCGATACATCGGTAGGCCACCGCGAGTCATTCATTGTAAATGCCAGATGTGCATTCAATCTCCTCGAAATGATGCTTAATGAAGTCGAATGCATGGCGTATCCATCAGGAATTGATCAACGCCGAAAGCTTTATTCTTTATCTTAAGGACCACTGCCATGCTGAGGTTCGAGAGAATGGCTATGTCATTTCAAATAATGCTTCATTTCTCTGTTTACCATACCCAAGGATGAAATTTGCCTCACAGGCATTCCACAAGGCCCTCTGTGTCGTCTGATAAGGTGGATGGTGAGATAAGAACGAATGGAAGATATTTCTTTAGGAAATTCTAGAATTTTCTCTTCTTTTCCTCATTTGTTCTCTCCCGCATTCTCTCTGTCATCACATGTCCGATTTTGTAGTTAACCAACACCGCCAGGAAATTGTAAAGACTCAACTTCTTCCTGCGGTGCTCCATTCTGATTCATTCTTTGAAGGAAACTTCTTTTTGTTCCTTCTCTTCTTTTTTGTTCGCCGGAAAATCTTTGTTCCCTATTCTACAGACCAATCACTACTCCTTTCAACCCATTCTCGTTTTTCCTCTTCTAGAACGATCAGGTAACTTAAGAATGAAGTCTCTTTTCCCTACAAAAGTTATCAACCACAGCACACTTCACTTGCCTCCTCGTAGTTTGTAAAATGAATATTTACTTCATTTCAGACTCGTTTTAATTACGATCATTGTGAACAAAAAATTACTAGCGGTATTAATAAACTTGTTTAAAACAGATACTCAGGAACTTTCTATCCTAATTTCGCCACTATACGGAAGCATTACTGTCGACATAAAGAAAGATGTTCGTCAAGGTGAACCATTAAAGCCGTTCCAAGGAGTTTATTTGAAATTAGCCAGGAAAAGGGAGCCGATGACCATCCAGCTATACCTTCATTGCAATGTTGATGATAACGTTCTTATAAATATTAGCCGGGGCAACAACAGCTGACCGATTTCGACAGCATTTTTGGAGAAACTGCTCCTCCATTTAATATTACAAAACGATGTTCATAGGAGCGTTTTTCTTCCGATGTCCCACTTACGCTCAAGTGAAAGAATATCTTCCAATGTTATCAAGTTATGAGTGCCTGAGTCGAGAAGTCAACAATGATTAGAAACTAAGCTTCAAAGATTAGCAGAAGGAAAGTTAAGTAACTTACGAAGGTATCAGAGATGTAGTTAAGAGCACATAGTTCACCAGTTTTCATGCACATACTTTTTCTACTCTCTTTTTCTGACGGCTTTAACGTCACCTCAGAATCCTGAACACTATATAAGCAGAATTAAAGAGCGTTCAGCGTCATTCAAAAAGCTATTTGTGTGATGATGACTGGAGTATCTGGTAGAAAGCATGTGAAAGAAGACATCCATAATTTCACCTTACGTCGCCGACCAAATTTCAGAAAAGCCAAGTCATATGCTGGAACATGTGAGATGTCATAATAGCAAAACCGTTGGAGAAGAGGCACTAGAAAATGAGTCCTCATTGACAAAATAGTCAGATTTCTCCACATAATCCTAGGATAAGAATACGCCCTTCGTGTCGCTTGATAGAACTGAACCCACTGAGCAACTACCGCTCGAAACAGAGATGAATGGACAGCATTTCTACTGACCGTTCAACTTAGGTGATGACAACCAGTGACAAGATAGGGGGCAGATGATTACAGAAAAGATGACATCAGTGAATGAAGAACAAAAACCATCACATTTGCAATCCTTTCGCAAATGAGTAGTATGTGTATATAAGGGAGAGAGTGTGTGGAAGATGAAGAAGAGAGGAGAGAATGTGTGAGAGAGAAAGAAAGAGACAGAGGAACGAAAAGGTTACGACACTCGTCGGCGATGATGGACGTCAATATGAACTCCGACCAACTGTGACGTTTTTGTTAAACTTACATCGGGAAAAACTTCTATCAATCGACGGAAGGTGAAGTGTTAAGAATAACATGCAAACACGTAACCAGATGTAAGACCGGGGTTATCAGGCTATACAATCATCTCAAATTTTTTACTAACTATGATACATTCTACTTCAACAAAACCAAACCAGAAAAAATGTATTTCCAATTATGTTCAAAGATAATTTTAAAAAAAGCGATAAAGCTCTCGGCGTTGATCAATCTCTGAGGGATGCGCCTTGCATTCAACTTCATTAAGCACCGTTGGAGGTGATTGAGGGCATATCTAGCCATTATAATGATTCAGGATGCCCTACCGATGTATCGAGCTAATGCTGCCAGCCTACCAAATAAGTCTATTACCAATTTGCCGACCCCGCAAGGATGGAAGGCTTGGTGAACCTAGGGTGCGGAGATCGATCCCATTTGTATTACAGGGTGCCTGCGACCAATGCGCTACACGCGCACCAATTTAAAAGTATTCCAGTAATTCCTGAGCGTAATTTCTGAACACAGACAGTGTAACATTCTAAAGCAATCCACATAACTGAATATATTAACCGAATAGGACACATCGGTGCGGTATTTCACAGAACTCATTTTGAAGACTAAATAAAAACACCTGGGAGAGCGAACCATGAAACTCAACTCCGTACGAAAGGTACCGGCCAGAACATCGTTTCTTCCATAAACTCGTTTGATAACATCATCTCATTCTTCATATTCACTCACTTAAGCGTTCACATCCGACTTTTTAACTGTTGTTGTTTGGAATTTCGTGATTTGTTTTCTAAACTTCCTTACACTATTGATCAACAAATGGCGCCAGGAGCGCAATAGTTTGAGGCTGCCCTGCAGCACACACGTTGTCGTTGGTTCCATTCCGCCTCTTGGGCTAATAAAGCCTTTCAACTCATCGGGATGGGCAAATTGCTACCAGAAATATCTGCCAGTGGACGGAACCAACCATTCCAGAGATTGGCAAGACATCAAAAGTCGTTGTATAGGCCAAATATGCATTAAATCATTTCCTACAGCGCTTAATGAAGTTTGATGTTTTATTCATCAACGAACAGTATGCAAATTATTATAGACATCCAATATCTTCTTCAAAAGTACATTTCCCCTCCCAACGGTTTACCGCCTCATCGTGGCTGGTAGGAGGTACAGCGGGGGATACACCCCTCTGGCATGGCCCTCCAAGCCGAGAAGGAGTCTGGCATTTCCATCAGGAAACCCAGCTAGGAGGAAACAAATACTAGGATCCACCACCGTCCTGATATGAAACTAGTTGCATGGTAGCAAATCTCCCTCTGATCCACAAAGACGGTGACTCCCCTGTGGTGGTGACGACCTGGGGCAGATTTTCGCCAGCCTGAGACCACAATGGCTAGACCAGCAAAACTCCGAACAAGGGAAATTATGCTGAGGCCTGCACAACCAGTGAAAACGGGCCATCCAAATACCATGTAAGTAAAGTACATTTCCATTGCATCTTAACTGCAGTGGATTAAAGCTTCCTTTACAACATTGTCCTGCGCTTAATAATAAATCATAAGGCACGTGTAAATCGAGTTATATTCATAACGAAATACGAGAAGAACTTGACGAACACATTCGTACTGACAAGAAACTTGAAGAGGTTCCGCCACTTTCATTACGGTACGCGCCGAGTAACATCTATACGGATCTCTTCTCACTTGGTGTGTCAACTACAACGGGAGATTTCTGCGATCTTTGATGTTGTTAAGTTAACGAGATGTTATTTTAAAAAATGTGTTAATCAAACTAGAAAAGGTAAAGGTAGGGTAGAAGAAAACATTTCGCGAATGAACGACCATAATTTGAGTCAGTTCGAAAACGTTCTCACATTCGAGAACGTTCTTCAGCTATTTCTCGCGACAACGACACGTCACAGAACGCCGCCGCGGCAGCTTAAGCCGTCTGGTCGACTGCGCTATACATGATGCACATTATGCCTCGACTATTCTGCACATCCCGCTTCTCACCGTCGATGGCATTTGATCTGTCCTTCTGTCCGTCCGTCTGTCCGTCTGTCCGTCCGTCATGTCCCATCCTGTCCGCTTCGCTCCGCTCACGTCGTCTAGCTGGGCTCCGCCAGCCCAGCCCATAGCGAACACTCCGCACAGGCATAGATTAGCCGAAAAGTCGTCCGTCCGTCCGCCCGGCCTGCGATCCGGTCGATTTTCTGCAGCCATGACGTCATCCGTTGTTTTCTGTCGGATCATAAAGTTACGTGATTATTCATCTGGTAGTAGAATCCCAGATGTGTTCTGTCTTTCCGTCATCTCGTATTTCCCAACTTTTGCTTAACGAATTCACATTGGATATTACATAACTTTAATTCCACTGATTTTACTTGTTCTCAATCGAAACTGAGAAGTGCTGTTTGGCGGAAATCACTCCAGATGCGACGAGGTCGAGTGATTTTGACTCTATTTCTTTCCCTCCATTTGTTTTCCATTCTTTACACATACTATATTCTGTGAAGTAAAAATTATATGATATTAACATATGTCCAGACATTTTTCTTTCACTGCCTTTAACTAATCTCCACTTGACTCCCTAGAAAAGAACATCGAGCAGCAGTGGTTTTTGTCGTAGGCACATTATCTTCCTACTGTATTGAAAACTTGGACAGTAGATCTTTTCGCGATATATGATAATCACTGTATTTTTATTTATTTATTTGATTTTGATTTTACACTAACTCTCATCGCATCTACTGGGCCGATCCCTGCACATCTGGCGTTCGATTCGTTTCCTCGTATCTGTCATCCATCAGTGACTTCCCAACTTTTCATGTGTGAATTTGGCTACTGTTCCAGGATTTTTACACCAACTGTCATCACAACTACTGGGTGGATCCCTGTACATCATATTGCATTCTATTCGCTTCCCCGTATTCACCGATTTGGTTACTATTCCAGGATTATCGTCTTCCTTATAAATGCGCCTGAATGTTGGTCGAGTTAATTCTCTCTGGAGTCATCGGAAACCTGGGCTAGAGGCTTTTATAATCACTGGATTACCACAGCTTTATCTTTTAATATAGAAAGCCACATTTTCATTTCTCATCGTTTCGACCTTGTCTTAAGCCAAACTCAATTCTCGGTCTTCAAAGCAAAAATAAAATTTTATTAAAATACGTTTAGCGTAGCCTTCGTTCAGCTTTTCTTCAGCGAATAGGCTGTCTGACTCAGACTTAAGCTCTGTGAATTCTATGAAGGAATCGGCTAACTTGGCAATAATCGCATTTGCTGATAATCCTTCCTAACCACATTTGTGGATAACCGTCATATAAAATATCAAGAAGAAATTCACAGAATGCATGCCTTTCCCTAGAGGTCCATACTTCCAAGGTTTTGTGGAATCATTTAAAATATGATCGAAACTTAGAAGTTAGTAAAGTCATTGTTGAGATTTCAGGCCAAATAGTCATCGTCTCTCTCAATTTTGAATCAAAATTCTGAAATTTTTTTATAATGAAAGTTCAGTATCATCGAATCCAAAGTCGTACTGTAGCTCATCCTGCATGAAGAATTCTCTGTTGTTTTTTTTCTCTTCGGAGGTCGCAAAGATCAAATTGCCTCATTTGGTATGGAGAGTTTCGTCATTTTGTGAACATCTGAATTCCAAAGAGAATGATGATTAGGAATCCTTTTCCTAAACATGTTTTCCTTTAATTAAACACTAGAATGCCGATATAGTCTTATATCTTATGTAAAGCAGACGAAAGGGCACACGTAGCACAGTGGGTAGAAGTGCATTGCAATGCACAAGTGGTCATTTGTTTGATTTCGGAAGTTATTCTTTATCTATCTTCCCTCCACCGAACATTTATACGTAAGCAGTTTTTTTTACGATGTTTTTTCAAGGGTGATTATTCGCCTAAAATAACAGTTCCTGAATTTGCATACATCAATAAATAAGCCTCTTAACGGAGCACTGGATGGTGATATTTAGATCAGACGATTTTTTTAGATTCCTCTAAGGCGATTAGTTAATTAGATAAGTAGGTAAGTAGGCTCGCCTACTGGTCTTACGATAATCGCCAAACTGTGGTCGATTGAGAGATATAGCCTTTTGGGATACTCTGGAGGTTTTCGACGGCTGCTAACTTTATGCTTCATAGACCGTCCACTTGGTTCTACAACTGTCATGGATGTGACCTATTATGAGAAAACTAGTTTACTCTTACGATAACCTTCGCTTAGAGTGAAGTAGAATTTCTCAGCATGCGTGAATATACTAAAGAGTGAGTGATCTTGGAATTCAATACTATACAATACTGTTAGTATTGACACTGTTGACGGGTGATTGATGATGGCAAAAGATCGATAGAACTAGCAGACAGGCGAAACGAAGGACCCGTATGGTGTGGTGGTAAACGCGTTACTCCCTGGAAAGGACAATAGCTCGTTCGTACCCCACTGCAGACACCTGCGGTTCGGAGTTTTGCAAATATCTCAGCATTGTAGTAATACTGTCAGTGTTAGTCACTTTAAGCTTCGGTTTAACTGAGTTCAATTGCGACTTGTGCCCCCAAGATCATTCTCGTTGAGTGATGGTTCCTGATAGCACCGAGAAGGTAAAAGATGACTAAAACAAAGGCAAAGCAAGAGCCTTCGTTGGTATGGTGGATGATGGCACGTGAGGCCGCAGTAAGAATAATCGCGTGTTTGAAATCTACCTGAGGCTCTTAGTTCTGTTCATATCTCAGCACCTCTATGGTTGTATTACAAATGGTAACGTGTGCTGGAAAAAATAGGCAGAAAATGGAAGCTTGTGTTAGTGTTAAACCTTACACGAAGCTAGTTCGAATGTCGAACGAAGAGAAAGCTTCCAAGACCGACTTTCTTTTAACTTCAGCATTGATCAATAACGCACTGGTTTTCTGGATGAATAAACACAAGTTTATTTCGTATGAAATGCTGGGATATTTGCAAAACTCTGGACCGCAGGTGTATGCAGTGGGGAACAAACACAAGCTGTTGTCCTTACCGGGGAGCAGCGCACTTCAGCACTTCACCACCACACCATCCGGCTCCTTCGTCTTGCCTGTCTCTCAGCTAGTTCTATCGATCTTTTTGCCATCAGCAGTCACCCGTCAACGGGATTGATCTGGGGAGCCCAAATCGGCATTGAACCCAGTTAAGCTGAGGCTTAGTTATAATCGTAATCTTAACCCTTTTATTTACTGCCTTTTTCTTCTTAACGGCAGGGTATGTTGCGAAATATAACTCGCATGAAATGCTGATATATTTGCAAAGCTCCGGACCACAGGTGTATGCAGTAGGGAACGAACACGCGTTGTTGTCCTTACCGGGGAGCAGCGCACTTCACCACCACACCATCCGGGTCCTTCGTCTTGCCTGTCTCTCAGCTAATTCTATCGATCTTTTTGCCATCAGCAATCACAAAGTTACTTGTTATTATAATATTTATTGATACAGAATAGCTTACATTTCGGCGCTTTTGCCTTTTTCAGAGCCTGGAAGAGACAAATTGACAAGCAATAACCATCCTCATACTAATCATCATTTTCTAAGGATGCATTCACACAGTGGACGTTGCATTCCTTCATAAGTATCATTCGTCGTCCGTATAAGACTCTATGGGACAGGTTTCCACCAAATAACCGGAAGACTTACAAAAAACAAAATGCCTGTGAAGAAGGCAAAACCGCTGAAACGTCAGCTATATGGATACTAATAAATGCTGTAACAACAAACAATCTCGTATTTGCTCATCTAGAAAAACAATGAGAGAAAAATTATCAACTTCGCCTATCACCTGCGCCACTTTTCTTCCGTTAATCTTCGATTCCCTCCACTATTCCAGTAAAGTCGCCATCCATTCCTATCACACACTAAGGCAATTCACCGGACTCAGCTCACTAATGTGAACATAAGCAAATGTTACATTTTTCGTATAGAGCCCTGTATTCCACTGTTTTGGTCGAGAGCCTAACCACAAGTAAGTTCTCTCAGTGGCAAAAGTTTATTGCACCCGGGCTTCATGTAGGCTTTTTCTCGTTGTAATTTACTCCTACAACATACTCCAGTCTGCATTATTCTGTTGTAAGGCTAGGGAATCACTGAAGAAGATAAGGAATTTGGACTAGAATGTTCCGGTATATCAGCTGTACTGAACAAAGACGGAAAGGGTTCTGGACTAGAATGTTCCGCTACATCAGCTGTACTGAACAAAGGCGGAATCACCAAAACCTTTTGCCGTAATATAGAGTGAATAACGGAGAGCTTCTATAGTTTTCCACCTAATATTAAAACCAAAAAAAGCGCACATATACAGATCCTAATGACATAATAGGCGATTCTGTACCATTTAGAAGCCACGAAATATGTCTTCACAGGATTTTATGAATAGCGATAACCGCTTTTAGGAAAAGCTGCTTTAATGGGTTGAATGGAAAGTTTATTATCTTCTGTGTTGTCATGAAAAGTCACGTACTAACGAATCCAGAGATTCGCTCTCCCCTGTATAAGCTGGCGATTACAGTGTTCCCTAGCACATCGACCGCATTCTGAACGCTTTGGTTTCCATCCTGATTGGAAACACAGGAATGTCTTTTGAAGTGGAACAGTTTACCGAGCACTCGGCTCGGATCCATCACGGCTCAGTTCAACGAAGACCCCAACTTCCTGTTACGATCTATTCCCTCTTCATGTCTCTATTAAGACTTTACATGTAATTTGGAACTAATGACAAAGTAATATTTGGACCCGACGTCAGGATCAAAAATCAAAGCTCGTAGACATCACTTGCGATAGCTAAAGATGACGTCAGGTAATGACGGTTGCTCTGTAAACGGAGTAAGTATGAGGAAGTAGTGGAACAAATAAAATGAAATAAAAAGTAAAATAACAAAGTCAGGTACGATCAGTTCGATAATTCATAAATATGTTCGATAAGTATGACCGATATGAGCACCACTATGGCGACGCGTGTTGATCCCAGTGCGCACGTGGCTCAATGGAGTGAGTGAACTCCTCAGCTTTAAATAATCATATCTCAGCTCGTAATAAACTTTCCTGAATGCGATAAACATTGGAATCAACAGATTTTTGCCAATAAGATGATGTTAATTATTCGACGACTTCAAAACTCTGATTCTTTAGAGCCCTTAAGCTGTCCTAAAGTTGTTATTTTTTGGCGGGATTGTATGTCGAACGGCGAAACGAGAACTGAACCGATGCGATTTAGTCCAGCAGGGCACGGTTATGACCTCCAATATGTCGTTCTTGTTTACGGCAATCGCACTTGCGTTAAAAGTTTCAAACGTTCAAGTTTTTGTACCCGATTTTTCTGAACGTTTTAATATTAGTCAAGCTTAAGAGTAAAATAACATTTGGAAAAAATAAATATATATGTTCTTAGAGCGAAGTCTTTTCCGTGCATAGTGTAAACATTTCCTTAACTGAACTAGTTATCGATAAATTGCTGGTAATTTTCGAAGACCTAGTACTGATGCGGTAGGTAGGAAATAGGAACTTCAAAAAAAGAAAGAAAGAAAGAAAGGATGAACCAAGAATGATTTCGATTTCGTCAGTTGTTTCCTTTATTCCGTAATTGCGACCAATATAAATCGTTTCGATTGTTTTACGACATAATATCGATACTTTCTTCTAACCTATCGTGACTTTCTATGCTCTATTTTTTAGTTTTTGTACTGTCGGTATTATTTATACTCTTTTTTATACTGCAACGTGTTGTATGCTTATCAACGCTACTGGTTTGACTAGTAACTCACGCATGGACAATTGGACGGCCTCTCCTTACGGTTTGCGTGGGCCCCACCATAATCTCCATTTTTCAGAGTTTTGCTGGTTTAGCCATTGTGGCTTTCTGGAACCGCGAGGTTATCCTGGCCAAAGTCTCTCCCAGTGAGTAGTAACTAATGAAGTGAAGTCTGAAATTCGTGTATGTAAAGTTTGATAGGAGGTATAGCTCCTAGAGACAGGATAGTTTGTTATTTCATATTTGCAAAAGTACGTTTGAATATATTCATATCATTAATTATATCATCAAAATAACCATCACAGGTCCTTGTTACTGTATTAAGGAGCGCGTGTGGCGCGGTGGTTGGAGGCGCCACTGCGACACACACGTGGAGTCTATTCTGCGCCCATGGCCCCCCGAGAC
This sequence comes from Angiostrongylus costaricensis, assembly GCA_900624975.1. Lineage (NCBI taxonomy): Eukaryota > Metazoa > Nematoda > Chromadorea > Rhabditida > Metastrongylidae > Angiostrongylus > Angiostrongylus costaricensis. The sequence continues at coordinate 154,210 of UYYA01003892.1, read as the reverse complement.
TTCCATCCCTCCGGGGTCGTTAGGTTGGCAACAGAATTGTCTGGAAGGATAGCAGCACTGGCTCGATATATCGGTAGGCCACCGCAAGTCATTATAAAGGCCAGATATGCACTCAATCACCTCCAGCGATATCTAATGAAGTCGAATGCATGGCGCATCCCTCAGGGATTGATCAACTCCGAAAGCTTTGCGCTTTTTATCCTTTACTACTGTATTACTACACGGAAAATAAGAATCTCTGCAAAATCGTAAGGTACGACTTAAAATTGCTCTTCCAGTGTTGATTGGTAGAGTTCAGGCAGAATTTGATATTAACTGATATCTGCACATGTAGTTTGTTTTTTATGTTCTTCCAATCCTCTGTGTATCATTTCTTTGTCGTACTTAGAATCTTGCGTGGCCCATCTTCCCTAGTTTTGCTGGCTCCAGCATAATTTTCGTTTTTTCGGAGTTTTGTTGGTATAGTCATTGTTATTCCCTGGAGTCCCGAAGTCAGCCAGGCCAAAGTCTGCCCCAGATCGTCACTACCACAGGCAGTCGCCCTTCTTATGAATGAGAGTAAGATTTGCCACCATGCGACTAGTTTGATACCAGGACGATGGTGGATCCTGGTATTGTTTTAATGTTAGCTGGGTTTCCTGATGGAAACGCCGAACTCTTCAATTCAACTTGGGAACCTCTGATGGGCGATGGGTACGCCGCCGTGCGTCACAACCCGATACCCAGGTACACCTCCCAGCGACGATGAGGCGGTAAAGCGTTCGGAGGGTTTCTTTGTCGTATAATGTGAAACTCTGGTTTTTTCTTCTCTGTCTCTCTTTTGAGAGTATTTTTGTTGTCGCCACTTTCACAAAGGTTGTTATCGATTTTTGGGATGTGTGCTATCCTCGTAGTTCTTTCTGAATTCGTTCGAAGCCTTTCACTTGCAACTTACTTGATGTCGTTATAGGCACTTTTGAGCGATTTCGAGAACGTTCTTCATCTTTATCGTTTCTTCTGCGAGTAATCCCTAGAGCTTTGTGATGGGACATCCGTTCAATAATATTTTACAGCTCTATTCATTCACGACTTTTACACTTCATTTTTCAAGGCACCAAGTTTTTCGCATCAACGGCCAGATTTCATTCACTTCACTTAGATGTCGATTACTCGAAAAAGGCGATTACACAAGAGAATCTCTCTACTTTAGAGGTGCGATCCGTTCACTTTTTTAAAAAGGCCTTATTGCCATCTTTCTTTCATTTGAACTGCTGTGCTTCGTTTTTGGCTTAGTTCACCAAGTTTTCAAATCATCATCTTTTGGCTCGTACTTTCAAAGAACTTTTTCCTTCGTATTTAATGAATCTAATTATTTCTATTATCCTTGTCAGTGTGTTTTCACGTTCCACGTGGTCTCATGTATCATTACTTTTTGGTATATTTCAATTTAGATGTCCGGAAGCCTTAGAACAGCACGGGTATGCTTTGCCGTTGACGTTGAGGATTTGGGTCCATCATACTTTGTACTTGTGACCGGTTCAACTACATCACTTGGGAAATGGGATCCTCTCAAAGCGAAACCCCTTACGAAGGATGCCGACAGACCGTCTGTTACTTACATCATACATTAGTGATTTATTAGTGGATTGAAAACTGGCTGAGAGACAGGCGAAACGAAGGGCCTGCATGATGTGGTGGTGAACGCATTAGTTCCCGAAAAGGGTAATAACGGGTTCGATCCCCACCGCTCAGAGACCTGCGGTCCAAAGTTTCGCAAATATCTCAGCGTCATTGTGGCTGATTTTCAAAAATTACCTTGTTGTAAGAAATTGTATTGGGCAGTAAATAAAAGTTAACATAATGATTACAATCTTAACCTTTTATTTGGTGCATACTATAATTTTTTACAGCAGGGTATGATCTGAAGTGCAACCACAACGGTGCTGAGCCGCCGGGCTAGATCGAACCACAAGGCCCTCCGTGGTGTAGTATGTAATACTCAGGTCCCTGGAAAAAGGGGTAATCGTGGTTCGGTCTAGTCTAGGGTACAAGTTTTGCGAACATCTCAGTATCGTCTTGGTTGTGTAATGATTATATTTGTTTATAAACCTGATGCGAGGTTGGTATAAGTTGTCGTTGTCGTTGTTGTTGTTGTTGGTGTTGGTCGATGACTGACGTTCCGGTGATTTCGCCTTCCTCAGAGCCGCCTTTAGTCTCACTGGAGTGGAGTCTCACTCGTAACAACAGGGCTCTGAGGAAGACGAAATCACCGAAACATTAGTCATCGATCAACACCAAGACCGACAACTGTACCACCCTCGCATCAGCTCATTACCACTTTATAAGAACATATAAATAAATACATCGATTATTTATGCCGACGTTTATAGAAAGTCGGTCTTTTGAATGGCCATAGTGTTTTATTGAGTATTATTTCAGTACTCGTTGGCGTGGTTTTGTGGATACAACGGACGATGATGTCCGTTTTCGATATTTCATTGGCTACTTCCTATCGAGCGAACAGGGAGAGCGTCTGATCATAGGTGAAGACGTGTCCAACTCCGTGATAAGCGTAGTGAAATTCCACACACACACACACACACAAATAAATGAGTGTCGACGTCGTACGAAGTGAGTATTGCACGTGACTGACATTGTGTTGTACAACTGTATTGTGTGATGTTCGACACTCTTTATCCACCCACCAACTGCAGCCTGAGAGCGTATAGTGTGGCGATTCTGATGATCTGAACGACTGTAGTAGGTTTTTGTCGTTCTCATGGTATCTCTCGCTGGCCGTCACTTTCTACATGCGGCTCGGTACTTCTTCCCGGTCAGCCCGTGCTCTCGTAGTCTTAAATTCAAATTTTGATGGTTTGTGTGCTTTATTTGTAATTAATGAACTCCATAGAGAAATAGATTGACTGACTGAAATCTTTTTCATACTTCTTTCACCTGATTACACTTCTTTTTTCTTTTTTCTTTTTGCCACTTCAATATGGCTGCATAAACTTGAAAAGAAAGAAAAAATATGAAAAAAATCGAAGTGTCATCGTAATTCTTTGTTAGACATTGCGTTCTTTGTATCCATATAATGTCTTCAAGGAAAACGCATGCTAGTGAAGCAGGAATTCTTTTAGGAACACCTCTATCTAGTATTGGTCTGTTATGTGTGAATGCGGCGAGATTGAACCGAACTGTAATGAACGTCCGACGGCCGCCAGATTGTTGTGGCCCCAGTTATGCCACATTTTGGGCTAATCGAACTCTTCCACGAACTCCGTTTTTTTGCCTTTTTTTTAACCTAGAACCAAACTGAATAGGAGACGGAGTATTGTCAGCTGCAAGCGACATCTGTTAGATGAGCGATTCTCAGAACCTTGAAGATTTTTCTTATTTCTTCTTACTGTTTGGGAAAGAAGTTATGTAGCGGGGAATAGCAATGCGAATTCAATAGGATAAGTAGGAAGAAGTTTAGTGCTTACTGGCTTCTCAAAAATTAGCCTTGGATCTTTTGCTTATTGTTTTGGACTAGAACAATTTGGCAGATGTGTGGAATGTCAATGAAAACTTCGCCGCTGATAAGGGAGTGAATGAATGACGTTGCGAAAGAACTATGCTATTCATCATTGAATTTGCCTTTAAATTATGACCAAATAGCTTTATTTAGGTCTGATTAGAAAACAGTAGGTAAATTTCCACATATTTATTTCGAAGCAGCGCTATGGAAGTAAGGATACGTTCCCCTGTTAGTTTCTTTAGCGAAGATTAGTTAGTAGACTTTAGAGGATTTCTTTATTGTATAGAGAGTTCTCGAATTACAGAAAGTATTTCTTAGTTAAGTAGAGAATTCTCTATTTTATAGAGGAATTTTTATATAGACTGAATCAATACAGGATTCCTGATTTGCCAGTATGGGCTTGTCTGTAACCTTAATTAAGGTTTCAACATTTATATACTTAAATATAATAAAGTTCGGTAGTCGGTGAAATGATCCACGTTTAGAGGATGACGTCATCAACACCAAATATGTTAGGGACATAAGTATAACGTATATGTGGTGTTTAGTAATAGAATTGTAATATAGCATTTGATACATACAGGTGTAATCATATCGGCGTTGATAAATTTCATCGATGCGTCACAGAATCTACTCTTTCTGGAGTGAATTTATCAGATCTCAGCACATTCATTACTTATTGGGGTCAGTGTATGGACAAGTCAATGTTTAATTTTCGCATATGGTGGAGATCTACCACTGGCATATTCACCTGCTGGGGTTGAGGGATGTTTAGTAAATCGTACTTACCTTTTACTGAGTGCAAACGTCGTAGTAGTATCCTAGTTTTGTTAACGATTTAGTCAGTATGGATGAAGCACAGACGACAACTGAGGAGATTAATGAGGCTAGAAGAAGTACAGGATTGTACCGCGAATGAATCGTATGAAAACCTATTTCATGAGAAACACATTCGAAGGTAACGATGTTGAGCTGCATGGTTCTAGTATTGCTGAGACCGTATCTGGGTGTATTTCGTGAATAAGGGAAAGCTGTATGAAGGAAGCACCTATGAAAAGCCGGCAGTCATCTAAAGAAACATGAAGCCTTTGTTGACGTTTTTGACGCAGCGCTCTGTTCAGGGGTTTTAGTGCGTAGCAAAATTTTGAACACACCTGCAGACTACTTGATGAGTGTATTCTGGAATATAGCCATCAAGGATAAAATCTAACGGGGGGGGGGCTACCGGATTGAGACTATCCAGTGCTATCCTATCTTCAAGGTTTTGAAGAATCACTTGGAAAATGAAGTATAGATCGGCTAATCACCTAAAAGGAAGAATCAACGACGGGTGAACGAGAAGAATAGTAGCATGAACTCTACAGGATACAAATGGTTTTTGGAACTACCACTGTACAGTGGGCAAACGTTTTATAAATAGCACAAATCGGTTCTGTTCTCAAATGGAAATGCCTCGTACGTTCACAGGATGATTCCTTCTTTCCGTATTTTACACGAATCCTGCGCATCACATCTAATGTGCGGATCCCAGCACTTCTTGTATTCGATTTATTTCCGCATATTCATCATCCACGAAGTCCTTTAAAAATTTCGCGTGTTGTTTCATTTGCTGCTTGAGGAATTCGTCTTCGTTATGAATATCATAGAATGCTGGTCGAGTCTGCTGTAATTGTCCAGTCTTGGAGATAACAGGACTAAAGCATTTCTACGTAGATTGTGCTCTCCTTCATTCACTGGTTGATACTAACTCTCATCACAATACTCGAGAAAAACGCCGTAGGTGATCATCACGAAGCAAGGAATTAACGATTTACTAGAGCTGGTGCCACTCGTAAAAACGAGCTGTAGAAATATCCAAATCTCACTCAAAAAGCCGACTTTCAGTAAACCTCGGCATAGATAGTTGATATATTTATTTCTATGATCTTATAAACTGATCTTCTTTAGCGAGGTTGGTATAGGTCTTCGTTGTTGTTGTTGCTGCTGCTGGTCTTGTTGGTCGGTGGCTAACGTTCCGGCGATTTCGCCTTGCTCAGAGCCGTGATGTTAGGAGTGGGACAAAATATCCAAATCACAGTATTCTAGCCGAGATTTCATGTTTCTCATCACTGTGTGTAAATTGGTCGGTTACAGTGTTGAGATGGAGGTCCACCCCGTCGTTATGTCAAAGTATACACCAATTAAAGTCGTAATAACTATTGTAGTTTATATGGCAGTCTGATCAATGAGTTCTCTACCACCACATATGAGATACCTTGTTTTCTGCGCATGATATGTATAGCTCTTAAAGACCAACTTTCATTAAGCCTTGGTAACAATAATCAATAATCAATAAACTTTTAGATGACTGAGCTAACATGAGGTTGGTGTAAACCCTAATAGATCATGGTGGAATCGACGGTCGTTCAACACCTGTCCTGTGGAAGACACCACCTAGTGGAGTTTCGTTTTCGAGCGGTACTATCACTTCACTGGATTCTTCGACTCAATGCGACAACGACCGGCTGTGGACCATCGATTCGGATCCATCCACAAAACTTTGAGGAAGACGAGGGCTCCGAAACGTTAGCAGAACAACTCCCCTCCTACCCAATCTCATGTCAACTCAGTCATGTTGTGTAGATCTAAGTTTGAAAGAAAATTTTTCTTTCGAAGGTTGTTAAAAGCCAAGCCTAAATGACAATCCCACTCCAAGGCTACGAATTCTCCATCTATTTGGAGTCAGTGAATATGTCAGGGATTCGTATGCGGAATTTATGCACGGATCTATCAATCACTTTCGGGTAATTTCTAAAATAGACCACGAATCGATGAGATTGATCAGTGCTGATATCCTAGTATTCTTTCTGTTTTTTTCTAATGTGGTGAGAAATGATTGCGGCAATCCTTGAACCTGTAAGCTCTAATAATTCTGATGTGCTGTGGTACGAGAATATGTACGTTCGCCTCAAAAGGGTTACGAATTGTTATTGTTGTCGAGCTCGCGTTTATCACAGTTGTATTAAAATCTTTAGGCAAATTATATCCCATCCATTGTTTGTTTCATACCCCGCATAATCGCTTTCAGATAAATGGGAGTCGTTTCTTCATCCACGATTAGTTGTTCTTAAAGGAGAAAACAAGGGATCGGTTTTCCGAGCGAATCACGTCGACCTCTTTGGCTACTACGGTGAATATTTTCTATTTTCTTTTGCTCTATGATTGAGAAGGTTGATCCTCTTACAGCTGGTCGAAAAGTAGTTTCGGAAGGATGGTTACAATACGATGAAGAGAACCAGATTCTTCTTCGTCTTCACGGTTTCGCTCTGAAGTTCTATAAATCAGCAAAAGAACGAAAGAACTGTACAATAAAAATCAATCCCATGGATGTAAGACATCGTTTGGTATGTCTTTATCAGCTTTAACAGTCCGTTAATAACTTCACTGTTCTCTTTTCTTCCTCTTCTGTTTCCCGTTTTCCACCATTTAAGCTTATCTATAACTGTGAGAGTTTTTCTGTTTTTTTTTTGTTCATTTTAGTATGCACGAAACCTTTTTTTCGCATTCACATTGATTAGTGAGTTCTCAAGTATGTTGACCATATGAGCATAGTAGCGTTGATAGCATGGGTAGATTTTGGTGGACCGATAGATCTGATTTAATGACTTTGTACCCTTATAATCACAAAATCATGTTTAGAAGAGCGGAGCTCAGATCAGCTTCAGCTATGGTGTAGACGAAGAGGATGATGATGACGATAATGGATCACCTACGTATCCCAGTCATTCGCCCATTTCTGTGGCGGTATGCTTTTTATTGGGCTTAGGTATCTTGAAACAAGGAGAAAATTGAAGCCATTTTATTTCACTCCTTTATGCCTGGTCTTATGAGATAAAATACTTCACTCCATGACTTCGCCACTTTTTTTCCAAGATCTCATTAAGTGCATTTATCATCTTCTCTTCTTACAGGTACTCTCTGACAGAAATCCAAAGTTTACACGACAACCAGAAGTAGGGGTGCTGTTCAACAATAACGTAGACTACATTGTGTATAAAACACATTCAGTTGCTGTCGAATTCTTGGTGAGTTACTCAGCATCTACTTTCTTCTGTTTGCTTGGATACATGAGCAGTCCGTCTTTACTGTTTGTGCCGAACCCGGTCTAACTTCCACTTTTTTGGAGCTCTGCTCGTTTAGCCACTGTGGTTCCTTGCAGTCCCGAGGTCAACGTGGCCAAAATCTGCCCCAGGTCGTCACCACCACAGAGGCAGTCGTCGTCTGTGTGGACCAAAGGGAGATTTGCCACCTTGCAACTAGTTTCATGCTAGGACGGTGGTGGATCCTCGTATTTGTTTACTCTTAGCTCGGCTTCCTGATGGAAACGCAGGACTTCTTCTTAGCTTGGGAGACCCTGCTGCGGAGATGAATCACACCGCAGCCCGACACCCAGGAACACCTCCCACCCAGGATGAGGCAGTGAACCGTTCGAAGTGCTTTCTTCTGTTTAGTTCTTTAGTATGAAGGTGATTCTTATTACTGTTTTACAGGCATTCTACATTGAGATATTTTCGGAAGAAGGAAAACGAATTGGTGCATGCTATGCCCTTCCATCATCCCTTTCAGATTCATGTGGTCATTCGAACTTACCATTCATTAATTCATCAGGAAGACCAATTGGACAAATTTCTGGTTAGCAGTTTCTCATTCTTGAAATTTTTCCATAAGTTACAAAAACCAATCTGAACTAATATCTACTGGCATCCCTCTACCTTTTTATTTCAGTAGAATATCTTTTTGTACGTAATTTGCGTCGATTCATCCCAAAACAAACGATGGAAGTGTCATATACAAGGCACTGGAAGAAAAGAAATACGATCGAAGTTGGTCACCGTGGTGCAGGAAATTCCTTCACAAAGTTTGTTACAATGTTTATGAGAAAGACAAGTTTCGATTCTATACTGCGCTACTTTTAGGTTTGCTGTTGCTCGTGAGAATACGATATATTCGCTTAATACTGCAGCGAAAAATGGAGCTGACTATGTGGAATTTGACGTTCAACTTACGAAGGATAAGGTGACCTCTTGTTAACCGTACAGATTTCGCCTTTTTTGTATGGACATTACTTATTTTATTTACTTGGATACTCAAATATCCCGTGCTAACTGATTGTGCGGGCCCCAGCAAAGTTTCCATTTTTTTTTTGGAGTTTTCCTGGTTTAGCCACTGTGGTTCCCTGGCGTCCTAAGGTCAGCCTAGCCAGTGTCTGCCCAGGGTCGTCTCCACCACAGCCAATCGGCGCCCTTGATCAGAGGGAGATTTGCCATGATGCGACTGGTTTGATATCAAAACGGTGGTGGATATTGGTATTGGTTTACTCTTAGGTGGGCTTCTTGGTGGAAGCGACCTACTCCTTCTCAGCTTTGGAGGTTCCGTCGGGTGATGAATCCTCGGCTGTACATCGCAGCCCGACACCTAGGAACAACTCTCAGTCACAATGAGGTGGTAAACTTTTAGGAGGTAAAGCTAAAATGGATAAAGCTCTCGGCGTTGGTCAATCTCTGAGAGATGTGCCATGAATTCGCCTATAATAAACATCGTTGGAGGTAATTGAATGCATATCTTGCTTTTAAAATGACTCGCGATGGCCTACCGACTTCAAGTCTGGTATCAATTTGGCGACCCAAGAGGGACGGAGGGCTTGGTGAACCTTTGACAAGGGATTCAATCCTATGTGTATTGCAGGGTGCCCCCGACCACTGCGCTACGCGCGTTGGGAGGTACTTAATATTATTTGATACGTGTATGTACATATACATGTATATGTATAAAAAGTTTTAGAATCTTATGTCGTTGCAGGTGGCAGTGATTTATCACGATTTCCACGTGCTAGTTTCTGTTGCAAAGCGTCATTCATCCGGAAATTTTTCGGAAGTGTTGCGACCTTCGAATTTGCACAATGAGAAAAATGTGGACTTCCATGAAATCCCTGTAAAAGACCTTAAACTTCACCAGCTAAAACTTCTGATGGTGAGTTTATTCGTTATGGAAAGCGTTTCGGAATCCATAGCTACCATTCGTTCCTTGACAAATGGTAGCATGTGGTTAGATAAGGAGCATAACATTTACGATCTCATTGTTTCTTTTCGTGCTTAGTTAACAGCATTTTCATCCATTGTCTTTTATTTTCTTCAATGAAGGGAACAGTTTTTTTCTTTTTCTTTGCAGTGATATTTCGTCTGTTTCAGTTAGATAACGTGAATTTCCTGAAAAAGAAGGAAAATGTGAAGAAGCTTGTGGAAGATGATGATGAGACGGAAGATTTCAAACCATTTCCTACATTAGTTGAAGCACTGGCGAAGGTCGATCCAGATGTTGGATTCAACGTCGAAGTGAAATATCCCATGATGCAATCCGTACGTGTTATTGTGAAATCCACTAAACAAAATTTCGTTACATGAGAGGAACTGGGATAACTCTCCGCTTTATAGACGATAATGAATTGAGGTTCTGTGTTCAGAATGGGGAACATGAGTGTGACCATTATTTTGAACGGAATGAGTTTATTGACGTTGTCTTGGCGGACCTTCTCAATAACGCGGGTACCCGTCGGATTATGTTCTCTAGCTTTGATCCAGATATCTGCAGTTTGTGAGTATTTTGTCAACTTTTCGAGCTTTTCTTTTTCAAGAAATATATTGAGTAAGTCCTTTCAAAAAAGAAATATAAATAAAACCGCTGAATGCTAAACAAGAACTGTAAGTTGGTAGGTAGAAGATAAGGACAATAGAGCCTTGTTCTGTTTTTTAATTGACGGTCTGTGAGTGATGAACAAAGTAAATTTTATAGAATATCTATGAAACAGAATAAGTATCCTGTGCTGTTTCTTTGTGTTGGAGAGACACAGCGCTACACACGTTTCCAGGATCAACGCAGTAGTACAAGTTTAACAGCTGTAAACTTTGCTGCAGGAGCTGATATAATGGTATGTGTTAGATCTTTATCGTCGAATGAGGTTTTATTATGATTTCCAGGATGTCGAATAGTGCTGTGTATTTTCATAGATTTATTACCTAGAAGGGTCATCAGGGTATCATGGCTTACATGGTGTTCCCTCTCTCCGTACGGAATCCAGCTATTAGTAAACCATGTCTAACACCACACCTTTCTTGGAAGAAACCTAAACGCAGGATGGCGAGCGTTAATCCGATAAAAGTGGGTAGGAATCGTTCGTGGAGACAATAAACTCTGGCTAGGAGTTTTCTGATTAAAATAGAAAAGATCTGTCAAACGGCAAACTAATAAGCGTGAAGAAATTATACTTTTAACCGCACGATTATTCACGGAGGTATACCATGTAAACCAACTTGGTAAATCACAGGGTGTTCTTTTCTCGATGTGTTGACTTGATTAAGTTTTTTGAGATAAGTAACTAATTATACACCTGGGTGACCCGTCTTCATGATCTTATGATTTCCACAGGATTTTCCTTTTGATCGATATTTTGCTGGTTAGGCAATTTTTCCTGAAGGCCAAAATCGCCGCACCAAGGCCTTCATGTCGCCATCATAACTAATTGCCGACTATTGTGGATCTGAAGGGCGTTTGCAGCTTGCTTTAGTGCTTGCTTTAATATAGTACATCTAACTTCCGTAGAACTGTCTTCCTCGATTGTCTCCTCACTTACGTCGGTCTTGCGTACTCCACAAAATCCTCTAGGTAAAAAATAAAACGTGAATGGGGATATGTTATTTTCCTAATGATTTTATATTGGCACTTTTAGGGTGTCAATTTCAACTCGGAAGATCTCTTGAATGACCCTTATCCAGTAAAACGGGCAAACGACTTTGGTCTGATCACTTTTGTTTGGGGAGAAGATTTGGATAAGAAGGAGAACATTAATTACTTTAAGAAGGAACTTGGCGTTGACGGTCTCATTTATGACAGGTGTGTTGAGATTTCGAAATTTCTTTCCAGCCGATGCGGAGCATTGTTCTTGAAAAGTTTTTTAATTTCAGAATCGGTGAGGATGAGCGTCGCAGAAATGTGTTTATAGTAGAGCGCGAGGTTAAGCGTGCGTTATTCAAAATAGAATCAGGAGCTAACTCGCCACAGAGGTATTGTTTTCGATTTGCTGGCCATCGTCTTAATAATCATCTTGTTACCACTACTCGAACGTGATAAATCTTCAGAGCAGTATCACCTCTTGGATCAGTCAGCTCAGCCTCATCTCTGGATGGTGCGCTTCTTTTACACGAAGAAACTCTGAAAACATGTGTGACACCTAATGATGTATCAGTAGTCGATTTAAACGGTGACGTGGATATAAATCTTCTAAACGTCGCGTCTACTGTGCATTTTAACCGCTGATGGCTTTTGTCATTTCTTTCATACCGTTTCCCGGATTATGCATGTACCCGACGTGTATTTGCCTTCTGCTATCACTATCAGATTCGGATTTAAATCCATATCGTCAAAATCAGTCCATAACTTCCTCCATTCCATTTTATTAGCATCTGATTGAGCGTGTATGAAGCGTTCTAAACAGTAGTAGTGGATGTACAAGTAGCGTTATGATCGTCATCTTTCTTAATGTCTCAAGATACCTCTGGCGTCTGTCTCACATTGTCTCACAACATTTTAGCTCTAAATATGAACCAAAAATCAACCTACTTGTGATTACCGTCATAATTTCATTCGTGAGACGCCGCTTCCCCACCCTATCCCTGTTTCTTTTTTAAGTTATTTATTATTGGCTCTTGTTGGTTTTCGTTAGAGGCGTTCTTCAGCACTCATTATATGTCTTTTTACTCTTTCTTTTTTTCTTTTTTTCTGAAGAATAACGAGCTTAAACAGTTTGCTTTACTGTGAGGCACTGTTTTTTTATTTTTTCTTCATCTTCAGAGTACTGTCTATTGTACGGAGGATTCCAGTTTTTCCCTACTGCTACCGTTATATCCAAGTAATTGTATGAGCCAAGAAAATCTATTATGACGATTGGGATATCAATATATTCCGAGTATTTTTATAAAAAGAAACTTTATATGTATCGTTTGTGCTCTGATTTCTTCACGTGCTAGTAATTGCTCACGTGTAACTCCCCTTTCCTTTTATACAGTAGCCACTATTATTGTAATATTTTTTACCCGCTAGCATATGTTCGAGTATTTTACTTTCGAAAGTATTTGAACGCCCGTTGTCCTCTAACTCTAACGCTACGGCGTGACCTCAGTAGGATTCTTACGATGCAAGAGAATAATGGCAAGACCATTAAGCCCACCCACATTCCCTCTTATAGTGAGTTCTACTGATTGCGATTAAAGCTACTGGAATTTACAAATCCTTGCCTAGAAGATAAAAAGTTTTCTTCTTCAATAGTCAGTAAAGTTCCGATTTTTCGGAACTGGTGACACGGGATTCTTCCAGAACACTCTTTGAAAGCACTTAGTTTGAACACGAAAGCAATTGAATGAGAAAGAATCCGTGTTCGTTAGTGCATCGCCTATGTGTTTAGCTGGCGTTCTTTCGTCAAAAATTTGAAATAATAAAGTTCGTTACCAGTTTCTCGAAGGTTTTGATTCTAAACACATTTGAATTTGAGAGGGTGCTGTATAGGATTTATAGTCGCATTCTGAACCCTTGAAATGCTGTAGTGTTCGAGAAGTGATTGTCAGTTACTGAGTAACAAGCAACGTTGCGCGAAGGGGTTAAGTGATTGCTGCATTGCAGTGGTAAGCAGCCATGCTTCTGCGTATTAGCAGTGTTTACGAGATCAGCAATAGTGCAATAATGAGAAGCTATGTTGGGTAAATTGCGTGCCTTGCTCCCGTTCTTGAATAATGTGAGGCTTGAGCTGCTCTTCTCTGGACGTGAGCAGAACGCTACGGTGGTATCCCGCGGTTCCCGACAGGTGTCGTAGGGTGCCACATTGCGTAACACCATCACTGACGCCGAATATGCTCTTATTATGTGAATTTTCTTCCAGGCATTTGTTGTATAAGGACATCTGAGAACGAGTGTGTTTATTTTCTATGTGCACGACAAAGATACGGCTAGAGAATGTACTACCGAGGCCAACACTACTCTGAGTAATGGGACATTCAAGTATTTCCTACATACCTTGACATTTGACTTGACACTTGAATGGTCCGTCCTCACTGGTTGTGCGGGCCCAGCATAATCTCCATTTTTCGGAGATTTGCTAGTTAAGGCATTGTGGATCTCTGGAATCCCGAGGTCAGCCTGGCCAAAGTCTGCCCGAGGTCTTCACCACGATAACCAGTCGCAGTCTTTGTGGATCAGGAGAGATTTACTACCATGCGACTTTGATGCCAGGACGGTGGCCGATCCTGGTATTGGTTTACTCTTAGCTAGGCTTCCTGATGGAAACGCCGGACTCCTTCTTAGCTTGGGAGATCCTGCCAGGGGATGAGTCCTTCGCTGTATATCGCAGTGCGACACCCAAGAACACCTCCCAGCCACGATGTGGCGGTAAACCGTTGGGAAGTTTCCTACATATCAGAGTTCTTTAGTAGGTATGGCTATGTGGAAGCAATTGGGGATTGAATTACGTTCTTTATAGGGAGTTTTGGAGCAGCTGTTTATAAGTTGGTGAGTGCTTTTTGGCACAAATCATCCCATACGTTTCACGTATACTGCTCTTTGTTTATGAGAGCTTCCTGTCACCACATAGGCAAATGGATACTACATAGTTCTCTCGTCTAAGGAGATTTCTGGGAAGAGTAGGAGAAGGCTAAACTGCTTTTATGTTTTCGTTGGTATTATGAAACGTTTTCCACCGTATCACTTCTTCGATAAATGCAATACTTAAGCTGTTCAGAACAGTATTGACTTATGGGCAATAGGTCACTGTGCTGATCTGAAAGTCGATGTGATTTTTCCAAAACGTTAATTCAAGTTCAAGTACTCGAAATTCAGATTCTCTAGGTGTTGGAAGCGAATTTGAAATCCTTAGTTTTTCTAACCGATGGGTAATAAGCGCAGACACCAGTGTATAGTAATGAGTGACACCACCTTGTCCTGATGGATGAGGTACAGTATACGTTTCGTCATTCAAAGTCCAAGTCTGGATAGAAAAGAAGCGGCTCCGAGGAATGAAAATTTCGTCTTGCAGAACAACTAATCTTATACTTTCTAGGCAAAAATTTGTAGATTGTAATGCTTTCCATGACATTTAATAGATTCTATTACGAGTTGAGATACGTCTGCTTGAAACTGATTTGTGAAATTGTTCTTTCTGGGGACATGTGCATTGGAATAAATGCATGAGTTGGTGAATCTATTGAGTGCACCTGACTGTCGATAGTTCTGTTATGGAAAGTTCGTGAAGGATGTTGAGAGCGACATGATCCTTGAAAACTGTTTAATTAGAAAGAATCCATCATTTACGAAGTGAACGACGCCACTCTAATTACTATAGAAACATTCGATGTGGTTTGCCAATTGGCACCTTTCCAAATATGCTCCTATGCACCCATACGATAGTGTGAATACTGTATTAATAACCCAGTGACCGTAAAACAGCGGCATTATAGAGAGCATATGTCGGGTGAGCCATCGAGATAGAGTATATGTAATTGAGGACGAGAATCATATACATCCATATTGTTCCTAATAAACCGAAAATAACTACATAGTTCTCTACAACAACGAAGTACCATACGGTAGATCCTTCTTCACATAAAGAAAGAACCAAAGGCTTTCCAGGTGGAGTGGAATCAGTATGCATGAGTGTGTTTAGGATGCGAATTTGCATTACTGAACTGAAAACGAGAAAGTAGATGAGATTGTTTAGTGCCAATAAGCCTATAACATGAGAGTATTCGCTGACTATGATTATGAGAGATGCGAAACATGATACCAGTCAATCATGCATTACTTTGAAGTAGTTATAATATTGTCGAAGAGATCGTGCAGTGCTGATTCTTAGCTTTCTAAATATCTATGGTGGGATGTTTTAAGATGAAAATAGCAATGGAACTATAGAAGTTGTAACGTTGACATCTTAAAAGATAATTGTATGATGAAAATACGATTCTTGTGAGGACTGTGGTACTCTTTACCTTTTTTAAATGTGGATTTTAGCGACCTTAAGCATCCTTATTGGTATTCAGGGCTGAATAGTGTCGTGGGTCTTCGTTATACTACGCAAATGCGTTCCTTTACACATTCATTGCGACGAAGCGATGACGTTTATAGAATTCCGGGATCCAATCCTTTCCTATAAAATCTATGAGATCAAACAAATTGCGAGCGATTCCATTTGATTCGGCTTCATCTTCCAACTGCTGAAGCACCTGTCCAGAAAAACATAATTTTTACTGGAAAGACAGAAATAACCAGCGTATGTTGACGTATGTATCGCTGTTCAGGTCCATTCTGGCTATGTGTTGCTGCGTCACGTCATCTCCCACTTCAGTGGATTTCTGAGCCAATCCATTCGTGTCGTGCTCTCCCAGCGCATGCTTCCGGCCAGCCGTCTGATGAGCGTGTTGTGTGCGTTCTGATTGTTTCCCAATCAGTCTGCGTAACCTGCCATTATCTTGTCATAATTAGGAGTCATCCGTACATAACCAACATATGTACGACGAAAGTGCTAATCAACGTCTGTATCAACAGTACATTGTGAATAGATTAGGTATTTTCGGGCTTAGGACAATCCTTGTCGGTCATTGAACCTCACCATAGCCTCTAACACGACGTTGAACTCACTCTTCCGCTCCTTCAGTACACCATCGTCTTGAAGATTTATGATGTTAAAGTCTGAAAACATGACAGAACTTGTTCTGTTATATTACTGTATTTTGTTCTATCATATCTATTAATACATTACTTCCTGCCTTTAATACTTCGTATTCTAGACCATTTCTTTTTTTTTAAACTCGAATAGTCCTTGTAGTAAGTGGAAGAGCAAGCTGGAAGAGCATGGGAAACCTTTTCAACAATGGATTGATTACTTTGTTTTTCATGAATTATCTCACATCTGAATTTTATGTTTTGCAAGCGGTATACAAGGAAAGACCAAAAATTCAGCCACTCGTGAAAAAAGTGCTCTATTGATGTTTCTTAATAAACGTTATTCTAGAGAACCCATTTACACCTCTAGATATCATGAATAATGATGGATAGATAAATAGTAGGTACCTGCATAATGCTTAAATCATCCACTGTCATAAATTGTTCGGCTCAGAAAAGTTCAAACTGAGTCGGAATTTCGCTGTTTGACGAAGTGTGGGAAAATTCTTTCGTGCCTTTCCTAACCAACTAGCGATTGATGCGGATCGCAGTAAGGATTTCTACCATGTAATTAGATTTTTTCCAGGATGGTGACGATCCTGCACAAAGTTTTCTGTTTAGTTGCTCGTTTGAATGGAAATATCAAATTGTTCAATTCCACTAATATAATCATGATTTTGTCGAGGGATAAAATCCGGCTTTCAATCGCATTTAAGCACTCGTCATCGCTAGTGGGCTACAGCGACGTCATAGATCATTGAAGAAATTTATCTAATGAGGGTTCTAAATATTAGATCGCTATTATTACATTTAAGCTATTACAAGACAAATAGAGTTGTATCATAGACTTTAGTATGAGGGAGGTGAACTTTTTTCCGACGAGTTCAATCTTCTTTTATACACATGCAATTCGCATGATATATAATCCCGTTGGGAATCATACACATAACGATATTCCGATGATCACCTAATTCTATATTAATAAGCAACTACGAGGCTCAATTGAATGAGGCATATTGCAACACGAATTAGCGCATATGTCTGAACAGCTCGGCCACTGACAAGCTCCTATAGGGTCAGGATAAGTGATAATTATCAATTATTGTGGGATATACGGACTGAAGACTAAGAAGCAGAATCAGAAGTACGAACAGCTCGGTCACTGATAATCTCCTGTAGAGTCAGGATGAATGATAATGATCAATTATTACGCGTTATAGGAACAGCAGAAACAGATGTAGCAGGTGCAAGAGAAGAAGAAGTGGCGAATGACCACATTGATGAGGAAAGATCCCCTAATGTCAGAATACACAATAAACTTGTAAGAGAAAAGTCTTAAAATAATTAGGAACAGGCTGTGAATGAAAAGGAAGAACATCTTCGTCTTTATAATGGTTATTAGGAACAGTTCTTCTTTTTTGTTATGTTATTTAGGTATAAAAAGGATAAAGCTCTTGGTGTTGATCAATCCCTGAGGAATGCGCCATACATTCGACTTCACTAAGGAAGTCAGCGAATGCATATCTGGCCGTTACAACCACTTGTGGTGCCCTACCGATGTATCGAGCCAGTGCTGCTATCCTCCCAGACAACTCTGGCACCAATTCGTGGACCCGGTGGTTTGGATGGCCTGGTGAGCCATGGGCGCAAGGACCGATTCCACGTGTGTGTTGCAGCGCGCCTCCGACCACTGCGTCACACGCGCCTCTGTTTAGGTATCACCTGTATCACCTGTAGTCTCGTGGATTGTCGACTGACTCGAGCGTACAGCAGTACATCTTCTAATTTCCCTGTCGCGTGCAAGAGTAGCCCAGTGGACTCCGCTCGCTCTAGCGACTCGTCTAACATCATATCCTTCTTCAAGGCTTCTTACGAAGAGCTCTAGAACTCTGACCATCGGGTCGGTGGTCTTCCTGCAGTACGTTTGACATCCCGAGCAATCCACTCACTAACGGCTCTTGTCCATCGGTTATCATTCATACGCATTACGTGTCCGGCCTACCTTATCCTCGACTGCTTAGCGCACAAAACGACATTGTTGATTTGTTAACGTTGAAACAGCTCTGAGGTTCGGATCCCGTCCCTTACTTGTGTAGAATGGGATACTCCTAGCATGGTCCTTTCGACTGCACGTTCGATAACGCTGAGTGACCTTTCATCCTGCTTACGTAGCGACCAGGTTTCTGACGCATACGTTAGGGCAGGAAGTACCGCTGAGTCGAAAAGGTGGGCACGGATTCGGGTGTTCTTTGTTTTCTTCACTCCATCCTCGATGCTCTTGAAAGCTTCCCAAGCCGCCCACTTTCTTCTGCTCAGCTCTGGAGCTAGGTCGTTCATCATATTGATTTTCCGACCTAGATAGGTATAACTGGAGCATTCGGAGATATTCGTTCCGTTGTGCGTGAATGGGGCATGCGAAACCAATCCGTTCTTCATGAACATGGTTTTTGTGAGAGTTAGTCGAACACCTATCTTTCCGCAGGCTTTATCAAAGTGGGCAAGCATACGTTTCGCTTGGCTAATGTTTGGTGTTATAAGGACGATGTCATCAACAAAACGAAGATGGTGTAGCTGCCGGCTATCGATTTTATTTTTATTTATTTTAGTTATTTAGGTATATGACATGGGAAATTTTATTTTAGTTATTTAGGTATATGGCATGGAATTCTAGCACAATGCTGAGATATTTGCAAAACTCCGGACCGCAGATGTCTGCGGTGGGGAACGAACGCGCTATTATCCTTTCCGGGGAGTAACGCGTTCACCACCGCACCATGCCGGTCCTTCGTTTCTAAAATTAAAATCTAACGCAATGTTCAATTTTAGCACACGTACAGAGATTTTTCCATAACCAGCTCTGAAAACTCGAAAAGCATACGAGAAGCTTTATCTTATCGCTTTAAATAATATATATCCATTCCAAATCACAACTTTTGTTCTGATGTTTTCCATACAAGCATAGCAGCGGCTGTTGTCACCGACGTAATTATCACAGCATCTTGCCCTGCTCGGTCAGAATCCTGCTTTTTCAGCCTCGTTGCTTAAAATACGAATCTGGATAAGAATAATACTCAAAAAAGCCTGCTGTTGATTATAGAAAATTAGAAACTAAGCATGGGAGAGTTTGACTTTCGTCTATAGTCGCTCTTACCTCAATCAGCGATGTCCATTATGAGTTTAGATATGCTTATTTGTAGATAAACGGTTAATATTTGTTTCGCGGTCGCGTATGCATTGGATTCGATACACGGTGCAGCTGGTGCTCTTCTTTATTCAATAATGACATTTTATGAGTGAATTTGTAACACAGTGGTATTAATTACGTGAGAGGGTCAATAATGTAAAATTCCTGCATAATTATGTACCCTGCCTTTCTGCAGGGTGGCAAAAAGACATTTTTTACGATATGCGGATTTACCCGTAAGCGATTTCACTACAGTGATATTACTGCGTATGTCTAGTATTATTCCCTTAAACATACGGCAAAAGCAATCGATATTTTTATCCCTTGTTCTTTCATGGAATTCCATTTTGTTCTAAATTCGTTGTCTCTGCTGTTCGTCGAGTATTATCGTAGTCTTCATAACGAATTCTTCTTCAAACCACTCTTCCACTTCCAATAATTAAGGCGTCGTCGGTTGGTTAATGATGGCTGCAGTTGTAAATCATACGCTGAATGACCAATCCGAGGCTGACGTATATTACAGTGCGGGAACGAGCCTGCACCACCACCTCTTTTGACCTCAGTGAACGACATCCATCCATTCCCATTCCCAAAACTGACTCCTCGCACTATGGATGTTGAACGAGTGCACCGAAAATTAATGGATACCAGAGAGAAACTAGCAAGAAAATTCTGTGATCAATAAGGTATCGTTTTCTAAGAAGAAATTTTCCGACATCCAGTTCTTCCCTAGGTGTTTAACCAGAGAAGAAAGCAGGCATTTTTCATCTATCACGTCAAACTCTGGAAACATGAAGGTTCTATTGTCGAAATCTCATTCATGCAATGCGTGTAGTTAGATCCAATCTGAAAATGTGCTCATCCGGCTGAATCCATAGTCTTAAGGCGTCCATACTACATTCAGTGTTCGGAGAAGATAGTGATAACACTCCAACTGAAACTTGAATTCTACAAATCTATGAGCTGAGGTTTTTGAGACGTACCACATCCACATGATGTTAGCTCACACATTTGGTGTTCATTGATCACTAAATATTTTAGTGGTAGGGTGCGGGTGTGTTTAGCATTGAAAAGTGAATTTATGAAGGTGTGCAATGTTTACCGTGCAAAAGCATCGTGAGAAAATGATCAGTGCAAGAATACCCATGACCGACTTTCTTTTAACCTCGGCATTGATTGATAATTCAATGTTTTTCATCAATAAGCAGACAACGAGGTTGTTAATATAGAATTTATTAGAACACAATTGCTGACGTTTCGGCGGTTTCGCCTTCTTCAGAGCCTGGAAAGGTCGAGCTGAGATGCGATCTACTCAGCCAAACACTTTCATAACCACAGCAGAAAAGACTTAACAAATAAATTTGGATTCGCGTAAGAAACAGCTTCATTTAAGTGCAAGAATAGTTCGACCTTCACACTTCACGAACACTTTTTTGTGTCTATTGTTTGACGTTCTCAATGTCTCCTTTCGGAATCGAGGACGGTTCCGTTCAGCGTCTTATATTCCTTGCCGGCTATCATAACTCTCCATTATTAATGTGGTAATATCGGTACCATACTCTTTGTGTTGCCGCTGTCTATTGGCCTCGGCAAAGAGCAGTCGTCCTGAATTATCCGTCGGGAAGTGAACACGGACCGATTGGAGACGAACGCAATGATATCCATGAATTATTAAGGCAATATGGTTGGTTGATCTTTTCGACCAAAGATCACAGTAACCATAGCGCTCGTCTTATAAAACACGAGCGAAATTGATTTGGGCACTGCTGCTCTCGGCTAGTAATGACGTTATTATTGGAAGATAAGTGCTGGTCATCCTAACTAAGGTAATTCGTATGTTGCTCAATCTTTAGCCCTTTGCTTTATTCCTTATCTATGTACCACTCTCCAGTGCTTATAATACTGCTAGGTTTTGCAAGGAGCTCTTATAAGGATGTTTGAACAAAAGCTCGTTAAGGAATACAATAAAGCAACGTTAAACTTTTTTCTCGTTTATTCCAAATTAATGCCTAGTCCTTCTTATGATAATAAGGCATTCTTGCAGTTCCTTGCTGTAGGGAGCGCCTTGTGCAATACCATTTGTATACCCGGAAGATCCAGTGGCTCCGTGGAACGCGTGGACCCAGATGTGGACTTGGCCTTTACGATTCAATTGCGCTCATAATGACAATGTTGTCAATCAATTCGTATAGAAACTAGGAGGCTCATCTTTCCATAGAACTCTCGGAATACAAGGTTTCTTTCGCGGATTTCATATGAAGTGTTTATTTCCCCCAAGCCCTGTGAAAAAAAATAGTAGACAAGATTGGGATTAAACCACTGCAAAATCGGAATAATGGAGCTGTTCTTGAAATACAGTGACGGTCAATTAGGCAAAACTACACCATTGTTAGAATTAAGAAAGGATGCTTTCTAATAGAATCTTCATCTAGCTTCATTCACTCATACACATTCTGTATCTGGTGGTAGAAAGATGAACGAGATTATTACACATCTATGAATATCCATCTATCAATCGCATAACCTCTCAGCTACACAACAGGGAAATCCTGCACAACAATGTCTCACCTGCTGTTCGTGCTGAGCTTTACAACAAATGAGCTCGACCGCGAACGAACAACGATAATCTGTAAGGCGGTGACATTGTCTAAAGCAGCTCCATTTAAAATATTGCTCGCACCTTCGGACGAGTTCTCCAACTTCTCCTAAGTTATGTGGACACAGTTATGCCGCCTTCCGAAGTGCATAATCTCAAGAATTAGAAGCCCTGTAGTACAACCTTTAAAAAGTTACTGCGACAACGAAATGCGATAGATTCGAAGTAAACTGCTACAATAGGCAATCACAATACCATATTGGAGTGAAATTACAGAAATTCTTTCAAAAAATCTTTGTTGAGACGAATCACGATTAATCTGAACCAAAAGAATGTCGATTCAAGGCATATTCATCTGACGTTCAGAATTGGATTCCAGTTATAATAAACACCGTAGATAGAAACGGTTTTGAACTCTCCTCTCACGTAGGAAGCTTTCTTAATCTAACGCTCCTTGTCATGCCACCGAACGATGACCCACTTATATTTCCGATGAAGATCCATTAAAGGGTTTCTTGTCAATGTTACAGTAGAAAAGATGTGATTGTTTCAAATATGTTAGCACGATTCTCATTCACTGGTGCGATAGAACTTGCTTGTTTTTCCAAGAAAGTGCTGAGGTTTAGCTCAGAGCCAAGGTTCAATAGCTGAAATAGGCTGAGATGGAGTTTGGCTTTCAGATAAAAAATGCCGAAGCTAACAAACAAATTTTTCTTTTTTCTGTGAAGGCATTGTTTTATATCCGACCGCATTACTACTGACTAGTGACCAACGGATGATAGAACCACTGGCGAACACATTTATTGCATGAAAGATTTACGACGTTGATAGGACTCGCCTGTGTCTTTCTAAATTGCCAATAAACGTAGACTTTGGTTAACGCTTAGCTTATCGCAAAGTGGCCCAACTTATTCAGCTATACAAATCAGACGCTTTTCAAAGCTTTATTAGCTGTTGAGAAATCCCTTGTGCTTATCAAGGTGAAAGATTCTACCTTTGCCATCCTTCAACTGGGCAAATCTTTCTCCGTACCACTTAAATAACCAAATTGCATGTGTCGTTTTCTTGTTCAGCAATCGCGAGGTTTTTAAACAGCATACATTTACTTCCATAAAAAACACAATACAATACAACGCTAGCTGACGTTTCGGCAGTATCGCCTTCTTCAGAGCCGCTTTTTCGTGACTTCCAATGAGGAAGTTTAGAACAGCTGATTATAGTCGCATGTGGTTGACGACTTGTATTGTACTGTGTTTTTTATGGAAGTAAATGTATGCTGTTTAAAAAACTCGCGATTGCTGAACAAGAAAACGACGCATTCATATTCCAATGCCGAGGTTAAGAGAAAGTCGATCCTGGGAACTAACCAAATTGCTTTCAGCACGCCGATTAGGAATGATGAATACACTGACGTTGCCGTAGAATATGAAACCTGAGACGAATTTAGGGTTTTCTTCACCAAAAAGGTTCAGCCGGTGCCCTTGCGATCTAATTAGGGGGCGGGATGTCGTATTGTAGAGGCCAGGGTAGGCGCCATCACTTCATCGCACCAAGCAGTAGCCTCCAGACTTTCAGTCCCTATTCATTTCCTAGAATTTTGCCCTAATTTATCCTGTATTTTGCTAGACGTTGAAAAAGGTCTTTGGAGCACAAGTTACTGCTAGGATCGAGATCCACTTTGTGGAATCACGCAACCTCGTAGAGTTCAAGAGCTAAAGGCGTCATCTGAACTGATGCAGCATGATGAACAGACAGAATTTAGGACCTAAACTCTACTACTTTTTTTTCTTTACTATACTTTAAAAAATTTGGTTCTTGTTATTTTTCTCGTTTTGAAATCTTCAAACACCAAATTGTTTTTAACATCCGTTCCTACTGTCCAATGAGCTCAGTATTTATTACCGTTTTAAGAGCAGTGGACTAGGAAGAATGCAACCTGTTCCCTACCCAATCTGGTGGGCCGTCCTTCTATCTGCTACACTTCCATTAGACCAGTTAATGGAATAAGCGCAGTTTAATGGAAGTAAAAAAAATCGACCATTTTTGACTCTGTCTTGATGTCTGCAGTAGAGTTCACGCAGTTCTCGAACGTCACTATCTTGGTGACTACAACGACGTGTTTCCTGGGATAATCCTCTCATCGCGCAAGATTATTAGATTACGACCTCTGTCATTCTGATCTGAGACTACTTTAGTATTACATTTATGACGTATTTGTAGTTATCTATGTCTAGAAGGAAATAGTGAAACAATGTTGAACTGAATTTGCCGTATTGTTCATTCACTTTCTCTTAAAGATCCTTTCCTCCCTGCTATTCAGCCGTTACGCTGTTCGAACCCTTCAAATTAATCCATTGAATAATTTGTACTGTTTTTTTTAAAATTCAGATGAATAGCGTTCTCTGTGCTATTCCGTTCTTCATCGTTACGACATTTGCTCAAGTGCGGCTAAAGGACCTACCACTGCCACCAGATTACTGTAAGAATGGAGGTGTTCTGGTAAATGTGAGTGTTGTACTCATTTTCTACTGTAAAGATTCTAAAAGCGCTGGTGATTTATTTGCTTTCATTTCATTTTAAATGATCCATCTTCACATCTACTCTATGGATCTCAGCACTTCTCGCATTCGATTCGTTTCAACGCATTTGTCATCCATGAAGATCTTTGAATTCTTCCCATGGGGTTTGGCTGATGCTTGAGAATTGTCGTCTTCTTTATAGACGTCATTTAATGCTAATTGAATCGATTCTCCCTGGAGTTCTAGGATAGTCGGCATGGAGCGTTCGTACAAGAATTGCAGGAAGTGAACTGTTCCCAGGGCAGTCATGTACCAATTTCTCGATCCTGGAAGTATGGTAGGCTTGGCTGGCTCGAGGGGTCGAATCAGAACCATATTTGTGATCAACGAGACTACCAGTGCGCTACCTGCATCCTGCTTTAGGGGGTGAAAAATTTTACCTAGCCAAAATAAAATTACGGACAGCAGAACAGGTATTAGTCGTCATTGTAAAACCGCACCATAATGTTGTTTTTACGGAAGACAGTTTCGTAGGAAAGGATTACATCCTCCACTTTTGCACGTGCCTCGACTAGATCTTATCGCTTCCCATACGTTGTCTTGTTTCCACACAGCGTAATCTACGAAGAGTACAACTAAACACACAAGCGTACACAATGTCGGTTATTTGAGGACTAAATAGCTATGACGTGTTTCGGTCTCTGCGCATCTGGTGGAGAGCCTGGGATACGCCGGCAGAAAGAGGCCGGACCACCATTCGGTCAGTCACTGCTGTCGGTCGGACACCTGGCGAGCGAGATGGGTGTGGTATTGAGTGGTTGTAGCATTGGATTCAAAGAAATGAACATAAATGCGGATTAGCTTTTTTGATTGTTCGGATTAACCTGTACGCTAGCGGATTATCGCAGCGCTTGATCACAAGTGTAGTTGCCGCTCATTCAAGAAACACCCGGCAGATGATAGAGCGAGCGAACTCGAAGATATAACTGTCTAACGCATACAGCAGCACCTCGATCATATGATTATGAGATGGATAGTTAAATAACAATATCGATTTTCATCATAGTGGCTGATAATTTTGCTATTTTTTCTTTCTCAAGAGTGAATGCGTATGTACGCTTCGTTACGAAGGCAAGCAATGTGAACAAGAACGATGTTTGAACGGTGGTCGACGGCACGCTGTAAATGGAAAGGTAGTGTCGATTTTATCGATTCGTTCAGTAATTATATCGATTGTATTGAAAGGCACAACAATAGATTCAAATACAGACGGAACAGTTAGCTAAGGAATAAATGGTAGTAGTAAATATTTGCGCTTCTTTTCGTTAGCAATTATTTAGTATCGAAGACGACTCTACTGTACCTATTGTTGTTTCGAAAAAGTTCCACACATCTTTTGTTTCAAGAATTTTCTTGAAATCATCTAGCTAGTACCTTCAATATCAGCAAAAGCATAAATAAAGACTTTCTATAATCTTCGGCATAAATAACCGATATATACATATGTATAAACGATAAAGGATAAAGCTCTCGGCGTCGATCAATCCCTGAGGGATGCGCCGTGCATTCGGCTTCATTAAGTATGGTTGGAGGTGATTGAATGCACATCCGGCTTTTACAATGACTCGTGGCGACCAACCGATGTATCGAGCCAGTGCTGCTATCCTCCCAAACAGGTTTGCTACCAATATATCAACCCCGGAAGGATGGAAGTCTTGGTGGACCATGGGCGCGGGGATCGGTTTCACTCATGTGTTGCAAGGCGCCTCCGACCACTGCACCACACGCGCCCTTCAATTGCGGTAGCCATCGTAATACGAAGAATAAGAATGGGTAAACAAATTTTGGTACATGAAGACTCTGGAAATATGATTAATGTGTTTTCTGGTGTGCTGTTTTTTTAAACAGAAGGGACTCCTTCGTAATTGTTTTTCAAGGTTTAACTAGGTTTTATTTTCGAAATTTAAAATAAAAAACCAATAAGATCTACAAATTTTGGTGATTGCCCTTGTAGACCACTTGGAATACCCTAGCTTCTCGACATCCGAAGTCCATGAAGAAAAATAGTTTTGCTAGCTAGTAAAAACCAGTGAAATGAAAATTGCGTTGAATGCCCAAACCATTCTCGACGAAGAGCACAACCATCCACGTACATCTTCTGATTGAGCGTTAGGCAATCAATGCCGTATCGTCCGACTGCACACATTCTACCGTAATCCTCTGTTTCCTCTAATTTCTGGTAATCAACATTTTTTCGGGTACCTGGTCATAAGGAAGTGGAGGGAGCATCCACCTGAAATAGAAGAAAATACTGAGCAGGTTCAGAATAGTTGTTATTCACTTGTGTGACTTCGTTTAGTCGTTTAGGTTCGATGTCATTGTCCGTTTGGTCTGACTGGAGAACGCTGTGAAAAGGTCACATATTGTGAACCCGATAAAGGTTAATTAATAATAATTACTCATGCGTTGTTGACATTCGTTGTGTAACTACGGTAGTTACGGTAGTTAAGCTTTATTCAGAGGGGTTTTATTACTTAAGACATTTTCTTATAGGTAAATTGGTGAACGGCAAATGTGAATGTAACGCTAAATGGACTGGACTATTCTGTCAAATGCGTACATGTTACAACGGAATTCCTACCAGTGGAATGGTACCATTTAATATTTTATCACTATGCGTAGTGGTAAAATCCTCCTAACTGTAGATATTCGTTGGCAATGGTTCAAAAAAACCTGTTCAGGATGGTTTCTGCCTTTGTGACATCGGTTTCACCGGCCCGTTTTGTGACGTTCCACTGATCTGCGAAAATGGTGGCAAAGTTACCCAGGTATTCTGTGTCGGATTTTAGCGGATGTTTTCAAGAAGTAAATAGTTTTCCCAGTTAAAGCATATGCATTCTGTCGTCACAGTTAATAGGTGATTGATGAGGAGCTTACACGATTATAATTTTACAGCGAATCCCAGTGTCCAATATGCTTCGGCAGGTAATATCTGAAACTGATGCTTGGCTCTGTTTGCAAAGCTAACTCATCCAAGACAATATCACTTTAACTTTGTAGAATCAATCGACAGGTAGAAAATGGAATAGCAGTCAAGCTTAATGACCCTGTTATATACCTGAGAACGCACGCACAATATCATGTGGCCGACAACCAATGAATAGTATCACCCATAATTGAGCTTATGTAGACTATCTTTCATATCCTTAAAAAGCTAGTAGAACGACTTTTGAACAGTATGTGGAAGATAGTGGGAGGTTATGCGAAAAGTTTCTGAAAACTAATTGAAATCCTCATGCAGATTAAACAAAAAAAAAGTTAAATTACACTTCTATTCTTAAGGATAACGAGTGTTCCTGTCCACTGGGATACACCGGAGAAAGATGTGAAGTTTGCTCCATCGGTCACGTACGTGAGAAAGACCGGTGCATTCCTGAGGTGAACTACGTTAAGCTTATCTTTACCTATTAAATCATGGCTTGTAAATACACTTATAGAAATTACCTTCGCAGTACCCCTTAATGAATTCTGACGAAAATTCCTTTTCTTTAAACTTCTCGCAGCAATCGTCTAGGCTTCTACGGAAGTCTACGAGTATCATTTCATGATTCACGTTATGTATACAGCGGGTCGACATTAGCTACAATCAACGTCCAGATTGTATTAGAGAGGACATCACCATAGAGGACACTTGTGCGCTCTTGTGGTTCACGCTGCCATTCCTCTCGCTCGACCTTCGTCAACTCCCCTCATCTACTAACCAATTCATATCTTTTTCCATTTAGATGTATAAATTTTTCATTCACGAAGATAAAATGTCAAGAAATCCGGATATTAAATGCTTTAATATTTCTGATGGCATTCTCTGGAAGGCAAGCATAATTATTGACCTGTTCAAAGTAGTAACTCTTATTTCAGCTAAGTGAGTAACGGAACCATTGTCATACCAAACACAAAAAGTGGTTGTGGATATCTGGGTCAACTAGGTGAACAATAACTTCTAAGGTGTGAAGGTGACCAATAATAAGGAAAAGTTGATTTCCATTCCTTGCCGTGGTTATCCTTCTGCATTCTATTGCATTCTAGGCAAATAGAAGATGTGGTCCTACGTGGTCGCGGAACTACACATCCTAATTCGTCATCTATCGCATGCAGCATTCTTCAAACTATGCTCTCCTACATTGATGCTAAGAGATTTGTAAAAGCCCGGACCGTAGGTGCCCGTGATGGATAACGAACGCGCTATTACCCTTTCCTGGGGCTAACGGACTCAGTATCACATCATGCCGGCCTTTTGTTTTGCCTGTGTCTCAGCTAGTTCTAGTTCTAACCATTCCCGGTGGATCATGTGTTATCCGCTGCACCACTGAGGTCTTTGTCGTGTCTTTCTCTCAATTCTCTCTCTCTGCCTAATGGTGCCATCAGCAATCACCCGTCAGCGGGATTGATCTAGGGAGCCCAAATCGGCAACGAACCCAGTTAAGCTGATGCTGTAGTTCGCAAAAGATCCGCATGGAGTGGTGGTGAACGTGTTAGCCCTCGGAAGAGGTAATATCGCGTTCGTTCCCCACCGCAAACACCTGCTGTCCGGAGTTTTGCGAATATTTCAGCATCGTTGTGGTTGTATTTCGCATTATACTCTGCCGTGAAAATTATAGTAGGCAGCAAATGAAAAGCTTTATACGAAAAGAATTCTTCGGGAGATCGGTTTCTCTCAGATAGGCGATAATCGCTAACATAATTTGCAAGTGGGCATCCGAACGGAAGTACCGTTACTACGCTGTTTACAAAACTTGTATATTACACTACAAATGAATAAACTACTCTTGAAGAGATGGAAAATCGAACACCTTTTTGCAGAACGAAAATACTGAAACATCATATTCAGAATTAGCAAAAGTAGGCATTAATATAAAATCAGAGATTTGAACTGCAAATTCCCAATCTCTAAGTAAGAACAAGAAGTTGTCTAGTTGCCGTCTCGCAAAATATATTGAAATTCAAACTAATAAAAGCACAAGATAAATGCATTAGGCTTCATCAAGAGTATTTTCACAAACCAATTTCCCATCCTATTTCAGGTATCTGAGTCGTCTCTGCTGTCGAACGCTGGAAGTTTGACATCACAAACCTTCTCCTGGCCAATCATAATCATCGGCTGTGTGGCCGCAATTATTGCCATTCTTTTCATCAGCATTGTGGGTGTGGCAATTCAACGATGGAGTTCGAAAACTTCTAGAGAAAGCAGTGTTCGAGGACAACCGGATGCTACCGACGTTTAAGTGATTTAGGTAATTTCTAAACAATGTAGTCCATAGTGAAACTAGTATTACTATTGGCTTTTTTGTATCAAGGGCTTGTCAATCGCTGCTTAAAGTCGCCCTTTGTCTAAATCAAATCAGATCAAAAATACTTCTCAAAGACTAGAACAGAACTGACAACCTACGCCATTATAGATAAGCTTTACTTCTTAAGATAACGCAGTAAACTTGTGTGCTACTATTTAGTTCATTTTACGAACAGAGACTAAACGCATCCTTAATTAGACTTACAACCGACTTTGTATTAACCTCGGCATTGATCAAATAATTCTTTTATTCTTGTTGAGCAAAGATAAAGGTGTTGTTTTAATTTTCATTGCGGTGAAACCGACGTCTTGGGTGATTTCGTTTTCTTCAAAGCCTGGAAAAGCTCACTGACAGAAATTTACACAGCCAAACAGAGTAAACGCCAAACCAAGACACCAATCGCACTGAAAGCAAAATAGCATCATCGGACATTACCCGCTTTCTATGAGTCTTCCGCCGAGTATTCCACATAGAGACCAACCGCGCAGAGTTCACATGGAACTATAATGTGCCTCTCTCATATTAAAATCTCAGTTTTAATTGCTAGGTGAGACCATGCATTCATTCCTCCTTGCTGTTCATTTCTTTTCGCTGTTCATCCTACTCTTCATTTGAAAGGAATTAAGTGCAGCTATAAAATGTTTCTTAAGAAGGACCAGTCTAGAGAAATCGGTAACAATAATTGAAACAGCATCGAACACTCTAAGACACCAGCTAGTTCGTAACCACCTGTTTGAACGTCCAGGTGCAGCGCAAAATTGCACAGTACTCCCTAACTATAGGGACGGCGATTGCACGAATTCGGGTACAGTATGTCTGATCTCTTAAAAAGTATGTAGGGAAGAATACATTGGCGAAACGTGCAGACCACTCTGTGTACCTCTAACAGAACAGCTGGACGGTAAACTTAAACCAAGTACTCCAATTGCCGTGCGTAGAACACATATAAACGGGGAGGTATCAAACTAGTGGTATGGTAGCAAACCTCCTTCTGATCCACAAGGGCTGCGACTACCGAATCCAAAAAAATACAGTTGCTAAACCAGAACTCCAAAAAGTAGAGATTATCCTGGGATCCGCACAACTAGTTAGGACGGGCTGTTCCAGTATCCAAGTATTTCAATGTGAGAGAGGCACATTACGCTTCAAGTTAACTCTGTGTGGTCGGTCTCCACGTGGCATATCTCGTGGAAAACTCATAGAAAGCGGTGAGTGGACAAAAATGTTATTTTGCTTTCAATGCGTTTGATGCATTTCGATCTAGCATCTCCTGTTTGATGATGGCCGCGTTTGCCCGAGTAGATTGCAGCCAACTAAACCTTCTCGGTCTCTGAGGAAGGCGAGATCCGCTTAAACAGCTTCACCGTAATAAAGAATAAAATGACATCTTGTACTTGCTCAACTAGAATATAAAGAATTATTCACAGTGTCTTTACAAGCCCTTCGCAATGTGTTAGGTCATTCTACACAAGTTGTACAAAACCGTATTTATAGATTACTACTCTCTTCACCGTCAACCTTTCCTGGACACGGAAACACGTTTCTTTCCAACGTCGTTGATTGCCAGCTACGTATTCAATACTCTTCAAAACGTCCATCGTGTGATGCATTTAGGTGTTTCTTACGCTACTCTCAGGAAAATAATCTACTCATTGTACAGGTAGCGCGTGTCCCACGCCATTATTCAATGTGTATTTTACGTTAATTGTTCAATCATCTGAACTCTAGTATGAATTTGTATGCGTCCCGTATCTAACGGTGAAAACCTGACGTAAACAACTAAGATAAGGCAACAGTAACAGTCCCAATCTTCATACGATAAAACGGAACATTTGAATAAATTACGCAAGCGATCGATCATTAAGGTATTAATCAATGAGAAGCATAAAACTGTGTAATAAATGAACATTCTATACTGTACATGAGAAATAAAGCACGTTTCATGTATTTGATCCGTCGAAGGCATTTTAATATCACGGACAAAGCATCCAAATCATAACTGGACGATAGAACTGAAAGACATAAAAGATGCTCTTAACTTTAAAATCAAGTTTTTGTTGAATCCCCATCCTCGCTAGGTCCGTAGGTTGAACCTGCTGGAGTAGTTTGGGATGAAGGACGCCTCTCACCGATATCGTTACCGCCAAGAGAATTGGAACTTGGTGCATGTACTGTCGCAAACTCGTCACCTAGAATATATTTGTTACGAACGACGGTCAAGTCTATTCAATTATGGTAGTATGACATTCGCCCATTCAACCTTTTCATTTTACTGGTAGTTGAGAAGAAATCTAATTCACTACCTCTTATAATAGAATTAATGCTTTCAAATCTCCTTAGATCTCGCGAAGTAGAAATATGACGACGATCACTTGATAACGCAATACGGTTCTATAACTCTTTGATTATTTGAGGACGGCTCACTGCGACAAGAATTTTAGGAATGAAGAGTTACTAACTCTGAGAGCGTTCATGTCTCGTGTTAACGAATCATTCACTTCGTTCGCATCCATCAGTTGTCTTGACAACTCTCGATACTTCGACTTTGAAGCGGCTATTTCTTCCTCCAATTCAACAACACGGCGTTGTTCAGCTTTGTATCGCGCATTTGAACGTTCCGACTAGATAAAGTTTTTTCACGCATTAATCATTGCACTTCGATTCATGGAAACCTCTAATATGAGAATAAGTATATTCGAGAGCAATATACGTGGAAAATGTTGCTTTGGTAGATCTTTAGATCCTACCAACTGTCGGTGCTGATCCATCTGACGTCTATCCTCCTCGAGCTGTGCATTCGTCTCCATTAATCGAGCTTCAAGTCGACGGACCTAAATCTCAGAGCATTTTTATTTTCCGGATCTTGGAATCTCTCAACAAAATAGTGCAAAACGTACTTGTCGGCAAAATCGAGCTTTTTCCTGTTCTTCAACCTGAAGCAGCTGCTCTAGCTTTTGAGATTTAGCTTCCGCTGTCGTCAATTGAGTGCGCAAACGATTTGCCGTACTCACTTAAAGTACCCTTTTTAGATAAAACAGGATGCTCGATGAAAAGAAGAAGAATAACAGACACACTTTCTACTTCTTCAACCTGCGCTTTCAACTCTCGAATAGTACGTTCTAGGGTTATCTTCTCAGCATCGGCGCGTTCACATAGCGAGCGTTCCATTGTAAGTTCTGATGTGAGTTGCTCGACCTAACAAACTGGCACACTGATGTTGAACCAGAATTATGAAAATATTGTAGAACCACCTGTGCTTGAGCTTTTCTCAGTTTATCATTTGCGAGTTCGTTGCTGGCCTGCTCCTCGTCAAGCATTTCTTGCAAGTCCGTAATTCGTCTTTCATATCTATACGTCGAACATAGCACATAGAACTTCAACAACACAGCTTCCATAGAAGTACCACAAACCTGTTCTTCTCTTCTTGCCCAAGAACTCCTTTCCGAATGGAAGCTAATTCCTCAACGAGATCGTTTCGCTCAGCTTCGATTTTTCTTCGAGCGGCTTGACAACTGGACAAGTCCTCGGAAAGCCGAGAAATATCTGTTTCCGCTACTCGGAGTCTAAACTGCTAGTTTTCTGGAATTGCTACCCATGTAACGAAACAAAACAGACTTCAACTCTACATGCGAAATTAAAAGAATCTATTTCACAAAAACTACCTTTTCTCAACGTCTCGGGCTCTGCAAACAGCTTCATCCATAGATGCGCGAGCTTCAGCTCCTTCGGTTTCCGCTTCTTTTGTATTCTGTTGAGCTCGCCGTATCTGACGGTTTAATTCCTCATTTTGCTTGGAAAGATGTTCTACTTCCTCTTGCAGAGATTGAATCTGAAATAAACAAACAATTCCCTATATTCTTGCTTAGCAAACAATCTATCAAACTAATAATCTATCAATGTTTTAATTAGACAGAAATTAATTGAACCTGTGTATCCAACTTCTTCCTCATTGCTACGGCTTGCGATTTTAACCGATGTTCTGCGCCTAATTCTTCTTCCAATTCACGCAACTGCAATTAGAGCAGTAACAACTATCGATTTTAATAAGATCAGTTGTTGTCGAAAACCCTCATTTAACGCACTCGATTGGCCATCGATCGTTTTTTGTCCTCTTCATCTTGCTCCCTCTGTGCCAACTGTCTGGCACAATCTTGTCTAGCTCCCTGAAGCATTACTTCTGCTCTAGACTTGGCATCGTCAGCCATCTGAAGTGCGTCTTCTAGTTCGATGATCTGAAACAACAAGTCGTCACTATGCAACCTACTCATGATGCCATATCTAGACCTAAAAGAAAAAAGAAAAAAGAATGAAGACCTGTTCCTTTGCTTGACTAAGTTCCTCCTCCAAACGTTTCTTCATTTTCTCTAATTCAAAGACATTTTTTCCCTCGTCATCCTTCGTGGAAGCCTAAAGAGAAATGCGCGCAAAAATAAAAAACGAACAATGGGAAATTCGGCGAAATGCACCAAATTGTCAACTTCTAGTCGTAAGAACCGTCTTTCTTTTTCCAAAGCTTCATTTTGTTCGCGCAACTCCTTCAATTCCTTAACCGCATTTAAGAAACGTGTCTCCGCATCTCGAGCCTCAAACATGTATGTTACCAACAAACAAACGAGTGAATACATGCAGAACTAACCTGTTGCTGAGCGACATCACGTTCAGACGTTGCTCTGTTCGTAAGCGCTTTTTCATCGGCGAGTTGCTGATCGAACTTCCGTTGTCTACGTTCACATTCCCTCAGAGAAGATGTAATTTCACTGACCTCTCGACATGCATCTTCCGCCAGAACATAGGAATGACAAGTTTTAATACTACACAATGAACGCGATGAACGGCACTGAGGTCACTATTTAATGGAAAGAAAATAAAACAGTAATAAGCTTTCAACCAGACGGTCAACGGCCCTACCTCTTGCTGAGCTTTCAATTTAGCATGTTGGGCTTTGTCACGAGCTACCTCTGCCTCTTCAGCTCTATCTATAGCCGCAGCTAATTCACGCCCATGCAAGCGTTTTGCTTCCTCAACAGACTCAGTAACCGCCTCGTCAAGTCGCTTTCGAGAATCTGCGAGTTGCGATCTAAGTGAAGCTGCTTCCTGTAACAACAATTAGTCAACATGTGACATTTAAATAGAGTGACATATTTCCACACTTTTTCGGATTTTTCAACAGCCTGCTTCAGCTCAAATTGAGTTTCCAGCGACTCGGCGAGGTTGTCCTCTGCTTTGCGTAACTTTGCGGTGAGGTTTGAGCGAGTAATATTTGCCTCTTCACTCGCCTATAATCTAGTGATACAAGTATCTAACCAAAACTTCAGAAATAAGCTATTAAACCTCCGTCATTTCAGAAATCTGCAAGTCAAGAACGGCTATCTTCTTCAATAGGTCTCCATGAGTTCGCATTTCTGATTCTCTCCCTTCCAAAACGGTCTCTAGTTCACTTGTTAACTAAAAAGTAATATAGTAGAAAAAGTAATAAAAAGAGTCCAGTATTATTACGATCGAAATTGTTACTCACTTTTGTTACTCTTGCAAGAAGCTGCTCTTTTTCCTCGCAATACTGTTGCGAACGAAGCGTTTGGTCGGCGAGCTGGTTTTCGGCTACCTAAGAATAAGAATGTAAACCTTCAACAGTGTCATTTTTTAAGCCGTTACTAATCATTTTTAACCTTTCTGCGCCTTTCGCTCTCATTCTGCAATGCTTGCATATTGGTAAGGTCAGTTTTACAAGTAGCTAGCTCAGTCTCAAGTTGAGCAATTGTCTTATCACTCTAAAAACAGCGGTTACAAGACAAAATACGCGGAATTTCGCAAATAACTCACCACTGTTTTGCACTTCTTTAACAAATTCACTTCTTCCACCAGCTCTTCTATTTGCCTCTGATATTTTATGCGTAAAGCTTCACACCGCTCATCAGCTTCACGAATGCTTTCTGTAAGTTGGCTCTAAAATAAAACAATAGTAATATCAAATTATCAACAGTGGTATAAAAACCTCCATAACATATTGCAACATTGAACATTTCAAAATACTGTAGTTTCAATGTATAAATGTAGCGTTCTGAAGATGCCGACATGAACGATACTAAAACAACCAAATAAAATTGTTGTGTATCGATTAATCCCTGCGGAAGACACGGAGGCGGGATCAAACCAGCGGCCGCATGCTTCACCTAGATTGCAGAGCACCTACAACCACTGCGCTACATGCTCTTCAAATATTAATAATTACACAAGACGCGTGCGGCGGAGTGGTCAGAGGCGACCTGCAACACACACGTGGAACCCTGCGCCGGTGGCTCGCCAAGCCTTCCATCCCTCCAGGGTCGGCAAATTGATACTAAACCTGTCTTGGAGGATAACAGCACTGCCTCGATATACCGATAGACCACCGGGGATCATTGTAAAGACCAGATATGCACACAATCACCTCCAGCGACGCTTAATGAAGTTGAATGCATGCAGCATCTCACAGGGATTGTTCGACGCCGACAGCTTCATCCTTTAACTTTTTCATGCAAGTAAAATTTAACCTTGAACATATTTAAGGTTGCTATCTTCACGTTCTCAAATTTCTTTAGCTGAATTTTCGGAAAATTCACCTTCCTTCAAAGCCTAGACGTGTTATACAACCATATTTTACCATTTGGTGAGTACTTTTTAGTTTTAACAAAAACCTGATTTATAACCAAACCAAACACTTTCCCGTTAAAAAGAAAGTTTTCTTCCTCAAAAGGAGTAAAATGACTATTATCCGGTTCACGTATAACGAACAATGAACCTTATTCAAACCAGAAGATTAATCTAAGATAAGGAGTTAAGTCACTTTTGATAATGAGACATTCGTCCGTTCGGTTTTTCAAGTATAAACAAAATGCCTCAAGAGTTTTGCACATTAATGTTTTTGATGCCTGCGCCAATATCTTTAATTTCGCTTTAAAATCACCACCATTGGGTTTGTGCTCTATGTGTACCATTAAGAGAACTTTGCCGGGCTTCCAACTTTCCATCTAGCTGTTCCTTTATGTGGATGGACAGCAAAGTGGTCTAGTGTACACATTTCGCCGTATTGGAAATCGGAATTTCGAATTAAAATTCCGGCTTGCCGATTTCATCTTGCTCCGGACTCACTAAGCTTCTCACTCCTCCGGGGTCGGGAAATTCGTACCGGACTTGTCCGGAAGAAAATCACTCTCTGTATCTCAGGATCCAGTTAAAGATGGAATACAATTCTCAAGCAGCAGCCGAATCCACACGTAAAAAGTTGGAAAACCTTCATGGATGATAGATGCGAAGAGACGAATCAAACACCAGAACTGCTGGGATCCGAATAGTAGATGTAAGACAAGTCGTATAAAAAATATTTATAAAAGCTAACCTATACATACAACTGTAAAATAGACCAAACAAACCTGCAATAAATTATACTCCTCTTCCCGTTTTGTTCTCATTGCATGGTGAGAAGCTGTTTTGCCTTGCGTCTCTTCCAACTCAACTTTGTAGCTTTCAACTTCTTCGCTCAAATCTCGACGCGCTTTCTCAGCCTTCATGCTAAATTAAAAAAGGAATCGAATTGCACCTTTCAAAACGCATTACAAATATAGAATTGTGTGACATTGAACTCTGAGTACAACACGGCTTCGGCGTGTGTCATCCTAATAGAAAACTCTTAATCGTTATATTTTCTATCTAACCGCAAAGAATGTTCCTGTTTCAGATCCTCGAGTGTCTCATCCAGCCGAGTTTGAATCTCGCGAACAACCTTCTCTAGCTGTTGACGAGCTGACGCTTCTTCATCGCATCTAAGGAATGAATGAGGTAAAGAACTACAAAAAGTTGAGGATTATATGGGAGCTTATAACTATTAAACTACCTTACCTAAGCTTGACACCGGTCAATTCCGAGTCTTTACGACTGATTATCTGAGAAAGTTCCTCAATTTTCTGTAGTAGGTTGGCCGTTGATTCCCGTGCTTCCCTTAGTTCGGCATCGACCACTCTTTTGGCAACTTCACATTCACTTCGGGTTAACTTCTCCCTAAACGCGAAAGTATTCATACGCTGAATATAAACCAAATGTAGTAAAAGTACCTTTCTAACTGTTGTTGCATATCGCATAAAGAAATTTCTGCCTTGTTTTTCTGCTTCAGAAGGGATTTCGATTTCTCCTCTTCATCAATTAGACGAGATGACAAGTCCTTCACTCGTTCTTCCAACACGCGCTTTTCTTTTGCAAGCTGCGAAATGTCTGTTATACATCACTCCAAGTTTCCAAATCAGTAGCATTCACTTTAGTATCGATTCTAGGAAAACCACAAAAAGAATACCCTTCCCGCAAATTCTTCGCTATCAACACTTCGTATTTCAATATCCCTCAGCTTTTTCTCGACTTCAACCTTTTCAAGTTGTAATATTTGACGAGCACGCTCCTCCTGCTCAAGACGAAGTTCTATTTCATGTGCGTCCTCCTAAAATCAGCGCTATTTATCGCTAAGTATAAGTCCGTAATATATTTCAATACCATAAGTTTCCTTCGAATACGATCCGCTTCTTCATGTCGTTGTTCTTCCAAACGCAGTTGCTTTTCCAATTGTTCAAGAGCAGATTCCAGCTCTATCTAAATTTCACCACACAGAAGATATATGCCAGGAAAGGAGAACCACTTGAGCACAACAAAATGATTCGCTCACGTTTCGAGCCGCAATACGTTGACGCGCTTCATCTGCTTCAGCACGCTCCATGCTCTCTATATCAAGCTTCTCTTGCAGTCGATTGCGCTCTTCGCCAAACTATAACGAAAGCAATAACAGAACAGAAAGCAAGAGGACAGTATAGCAGTGAACACTTCCCTATCAACACATACTGGACGCTATACACGGATTTAAAATTGCGCGCCGAAAATAATTCAGCCTTCCAACTTCAAACAAATGTATTTTAGCATAAACGAAACACTATTAGTTAAGAAAAAAACACTGAAATCTACAAAATTTTATCAACAGTTCTCTTATTCTACCATCTCAACACTTGTTCCGGAGCGAAGAAATGGCTTCTCTTTTGCCGAGACTCTTATTTTGTGCAGAAAAGTGATTGAATAGAAATCACCCTTTGTTCAGCCCCTCCCGAAACAGACCTTTAAAATATGGCAGTGCTCCCTAGAATACAGTTGCTATCGAGGTCACCTCTACGTTTAAAACTTTAAAATTCAAGATCCTTTTTCTTTTATGAAGTTTAAATTCTCTGAACACCTCAAATGCTATTCGCAGCAAACGTGACCAGAAAGGTAATCACGTCGGTCATCAACACATGGCCAAAATTTGTTAAAATTATCATAATTACGAAAAGGTTATTCACACTGTAACAATATTACTTTTCAACCTCAAACAAAATTATTTCAACTAAGCCCGCAAAGCAAAGTTCTACCTTTTCAATTTCACGAGACATATCATTGATAAATATTTCGCTTCTTCTGAGTCTTTCTGAAGTAGATCTAAGTTGCTGTTCCTTTTCGGCGATTACCATGTCCTTATTTGTTATTTCTAACAACGGCTTGACCTAAAAATGAAATTTGTAATGTTTTCTTAGGCGAAGAATTCCAGATCAGCAACCTTCGTAAACAACTTCCACCAAGGCCAACCACGAAGACGGATACATGCCAAACCATTTCGCTGAATAATCCGAATCGCCGCAGTTCGTTCACGTCGGCGAGTGAAATCAAGACGAGCCAAGAAACCACGACAAAAAGCCTAACATTTAAAAACTGGACTATATCTTCATGTTCCATTTATAAATAGAGAAAATTTCTGCACCGCTCACAGTGTACAACAGTAAAAAAGAAACGATACCTGGAAACCACCAACAAGAATAGCTAATTTGTCATCACGATCTTCTTCTAATCCAGCAATAACACCTGTTCGGAAAAACACTTTTGACTGCCCTATTCGATAGAGAGATGGTTGAACTTCCATTGCTTCGAGAATTCGACTATAAAGATAGTGCAAACTCGTTGAGTTCCTTGAGTCCATCATTAACTTTGTAAGTGATAGCAAACGATAATGTAAAACAAACCGAACAGCTTCCTTCCCATCCATGAATCCCTCAGGAATTGCGCAAGGAGCAAGAAGTTTTTCATATCTTTGTCGAAACTCCTGAAAAAATAAGTTGGTTGCTTCTTCATGATAAGTGTGTTAGATATGATAGTTTAGAAAAACCTGGAATGTGATACGATTGGGAAATCCCTGACGGCAAATCCTTATTCCTTCAAGAACTCCATTGCATCTAAGTTGATCCAACACAAGGTGGGCATTCAAACTGCCATGCTGCAAACAAACGTGCCAAGAAGGCTTTAGAGGAAACCTTCTTGAACTAAAAATTCAGAAAATTTCATTGGATTTTTCGACAACAAAGGAGTAAAGTTCTATTTGAAGTACTATGCTCTTACTCGCTTCTCATGGTTGGGAATAATACATCGTACGAAATGAGGATACGTGTTGTTCAGCGTAGTCATCAGACGTGATAACTGATCTTTGTACATCTGTGATACTGTCCGGAACATTCCTTTCTTCACTCGACTGCCAAACACGGTTGCAGTTTCTGACACTTCAGTAGCCGACAAACAGCACATATCGCTCACTAAATCGAAGTTGATGTATTCATAAAGGTGCTATAACTACACCATTCACCCTTCTAACGGTTTACCGCCTCATCGTGGTTGGAAGTTGTTCCTGGGTGTTGGGTTGCAATGTACATCGAGGGAATTCATTCTCCGGTAGGGTCTTCAAAGCTGAGGAGTACGGTGTTTCTATCAGGAAGTCTAGCTAAGAGTAAACCAATACCAGGATCCACCATCCTCCTGTTATCAAAGTCGTATGGTGGCAAATCTCTCTCTGATCCACAAGGGCTGGGACTGCCTATGGTGGTGAAGACCTGGGGCAGACTTTGGCCAGGCTGACCTCGGGATTCCAAGGAACCACAGTGGCTTAACCAGCAAATTTCCGAAAAATGGAGATTATGCTGAGGCCGGCAGAATTAATGAGTACGGGCCATTCAAGCATCAAGCAGGCATAGTTCTATACTTAGACAGAATGAAGTTAAGTAGGAAAACATGAACTGCTTCGCCAAAAATTAGTGACTGGCTCAGAACCAGTGAAGACGGCCATACAAAGTAAGTACAAGCAGCTATAAGTGTGGGATGCTTCAGGACCTCATGGAAGGATGAATATATATACGCCAATTAATACTTACCGTCCTTCCAGATTTCAGCGACAAGTGGATCCTTGCTAAGCTGAAGAAGCTCGACAACATTTTCATTAAGAGGATCCATGTTCTTGACACGCCATCCCGTAGCTTTGTAATCAACGCGACCAGCGTAATGCACTAGCGCGAAATCACTCCTGAACCGTATTACTGGACAGAATACTAGAAAATGAGAGTAAGAGTTCCAGAAACGGACTTAGAACGCATTTCAGGTATAAGATATTTTGGATGGCTGTGGTGCTGCGAAGCTAGCCTTTCAACAAATCCGACATCATTTCCTTGAGGGAATAGACAGACATCGTCCAAGGTTGATAAAATACCCATAGGCTAAAACTGGTAGTTGCAATGTAGCTCTACAGTAACTTCACTGTGAGAAATACTTTGGCATTACTGTCAAAAAGTTTTTGTTCCGCAAAATTGAAAAATGAGCTAAGCAAAACGCAAAAAAAGGAAAAGTATAGAACAAGCAAAAGCAATAAACCTTCTCAATTAGGTCGATTGTTGGCTTTAGGTTCAAACCAAAATCAATCATATCCCATTCAAGACCCTCGTTGAGATATTCTTGCTGTTCTTTTTCAAACATGGTGTTATTGAATAGCTGCTGCAGCTTTTCATTAGTGTAGTTGATGCAAAGCTGCTCGAAGGAGTTCATTTCGAAAATCTCGAAGCTGAAATCGAAAGGAGAGAACGACGATGAACATGTAAGGGAAATAAAACTACGTAAAATCACCCAGCAATGTCTAGAATTCCAAGAAATGACACAGCATGTTCCCTAGTGCGATCCAGCGATTTATTCAAACGTTGTACCAGCCATCTACACGTTGGAAATAACACTTTTAAGAAATTAAAGTTGAATTTCCCAAAATTTTAGATATTCACACCTGAATAATCGCTCATAAGTTGCTTTTGTTATAGCACCAACGGAAAACCTCGCTTGCTCTTCGTTTTGACTCCGATGCACGTACTCACGACCAACCTGTGAAAAGACCAAAAGTTATTGGGAATCTTAAAATGGCATCATCAATAAGTAACATAAACATACCTTTATCTTTGGTTTCAAAAAAGCTCTCATAACTTCGCTCAAATGAAGTCCCATAAGAGTACAAATTTTCTGAGCTACACTGTCGTTTACCAGAACCGCTTGATCCGAATTCTTTCCCTCATGAGAAAAGTTAAGGTTCCCAAATAGCATAACGGCGGAGACAATTCGCAAGATAGCTAAAAGAAAACAAGATCCATAAACCGTAACCACTACAGGAACATAAGAAGAGCACATTGAATTTCGTCATCTTTAAATCCTATAATATTCATGGCACGCAAGGTTTCCTTGTATTCAACTGCGTCATCAACACCAGCAATGGACACGTCGCCGTTTGAAAGGAAGTGATACTTTTCAGGACAGGACTCAAGTAGTAGTGCTGCTAAAATATCACTTTAGTAAAAAACCATTGGTGATTTCAAAACCTACAGCTAGAAAAAACCAAACCGCGTTGTTCGGTACTGGCTCCTTTAATAATTTGATAAAAAATGTGAAAACATCTTTCCATGGCTGATTGACGAAGAATACGAGATTTCTCCAGAAGATAGAATTCAATGTTAGCTCCAGAAATACAACCGGCGCCATCAAAATGGATCCGTATGAATTTTCCCTAAAACGATTCTAAATAGCATAACGGCCTCTTTGTACTGAAACATTTACGTAGGGACACTCACAAAACGAGATGAATTATCATTCTTAATGGTTTTACTATTTCCAAAAGCCTCTAGAATAGGATTCGCTTGCAGCAGTTGCTCCTCAAGGCGACCCTAGAAAGAGCTGCTCAACATTTTCCAGAAAAGTCTTTAACGAATGTATAGGCGAAAAAGTTCACCTTACTGTTGTGAGACCTCGGAGCAGCGATACGCGCAAGATATTGAAT
Source organism: Angiostrongylus costaricensis (assembly GCA_900624975.1). Lineage (NCBI taxonomy): Eukaryota > Metazoa > Nematoda > Chromadorea > Rhabditida > Metastrongylidae > Angiostrongylus > Angiostrongylus costaricensis. The sequence goes on along the minus strand of UYYA01003892.1, from coordinate 111,161 downwards.
GACCTTTTTAGTGTTCTCGGTTTTCCCAGCACCTGATTCACCGCTGAAACTACGCCAATTTATGAGAGTGGGGAACAATAAATATAAGGTCGGTTAATAGAAAAGGCCTGCTAACGATTCTCCGCCTCATTGTGGCTAGGAGGCGTTAGTGAGTGTTGGGCTGCGATTTATAACGGAGGGATTCATCCCCCAGTAGGGCCACCATAACTAGGGTGTCCGATGTTTCCATCGGAAACCCAGCTAAGAGTAAACCAATACAAACCAATACCACGATCAACTGCCGTCCTAGTATCAAACTAGTCGCATGGTGGCGAACCTCGGAACTCCAGGGAACCACAATAGCTAAACCAGCAAAACTCCGAAAAAAATGGAAATTATGCTGAGGCCTGCACAACCAATAAAGACAGGCCGTTCAAGTATCCAAGTAAGTAGGTGATGGAAAGCAAGTAAAACGACTGAGAAACTGAGAAAACTACGAACGTGCAAAGAATCGATTGATCCTCTTTATCTTGAAGCATACTACGATACGCCTCATCAGTCACAGCAAAAATATGTGGTGGCATCTCCTTCCTCTTCCTTCCCTAGAAAATTTTAACAATTATCGAAAAAATTACTTCACCTTCATTTCGCACAAAATCAGTAGAATATAAACAAAAGAAGAAGACGCATAAAGCAACTGGGTAATATTTCAGGGATTTAAAGGACAGAGTAAACCATTACCAAGATCGCCTTAAAATTACGCTACTAAGAAAATTTAAAGAGGCTCGGTATGTGGTGAGATATGGTGAACTTTGACATTAAAGGTCATCTAAGAATTAAATTATAAAAATAAATATGGAGAAAACCTCAATAAAAACGTTGAATCAGTAAACCCACCTTATACAGCTCAGCAATGGAGTCAGTGTATATGGGCAATCGCTTATATGGGTTTACGACAACACAGAAGAGACCAGAGTATGTCTATAAATAGATCTTTTAACAAAGAACAAGCACTAAATGTCTTCCAAAAGTGCTGAAATGTCGAAAAAAAATATTTTAAAGCCATTGGTAAGTCAACAATAGTTGTAAGGAATTCCAATATCACTTCGCATATTTACCAATACCGTTGATCTATGGTAACCACCAAGATGCACCACCATCTTGGTATCAAACTAATCGCTTGATAGCAAATCTCTCTCTGATTTAAAAGAGCTGAGACTGAATGTGGTGGTGACGACCTGGGGCAGACATTGGCTAGAAACAACAATGGCTAAGCCTACAATACTCCGAAAAATTGGAAATAATGCTGAAGCAAGCACAACCAGTGAGGACGAGCCATGCAAGTATCCAAGTAAGTAGGTTCATCTGTGGTTATCGTTTCATGCCTAACAAGGAGAACAGAACGAGTTTAGACCTTAGCTCAGCCCAGAGGGCGCTCCAGTTGCGTTATTAAATCAACGTTTTCCTCCTTTCTGGCCCAAAATGAACACATTTTAGCACCTAGATGCAATGATATTTGGTGGTAGTTTTAACATATCGATTATTCAAGTGTTCACTTTTTTCTTACTAGGAAAGTCCTTAAAAGTTCAGAGGTTCATTTTCTCTGTAAAGAACAGCCATCACTGAAAATCACAGTCTAAATAGTTTAGAAACGTACATAAATCAGATTGGAGAAGTAACGTTGCCTCAGATTATGAAGAACTGAAGCCTCGTTTAAGCACGACATACTCGACATATCTTCGCATTTGTCGAATCTTGGTGGATTCACTTTCTGATAGTCATCTCGACTAACTCGCTGTCGTTCATGTGATTCCAGAAACTCAACCTCGACATAGCCTGAAAAAGGACCAGCATGTGACCCCGTGATAGAAGAAATTTAGCACTAAGCGCTTGAAAACTTTTAAAAAGTGAATTTATGAAGAAAAATACCCTCGTTGTCCGGTTCATTGATTATAAACGATAGCGCAAAGCCATCTTTCTCATGAGGAACCCATAGTAGAGCTTTACCATGAGCATCAACATTTTTAACTCGTGACATCTCGGTGCCATTGGCCTGGAACCACGTATGTAATTTTCTTTCAAATGCGCGGCAATTTCGAATAGAGTTTTTCCTAAGGTTTTAAAATCAATAACAAACTAGCTCACCTTAAGGATTTTGAGTTCGTCACCAGTTGATGGTACGTCTGTATTCATAGCTTGTTAGCAAACTGAAATAACACTTACACACAATATTAACACCAAATTTGGAATTGAGTGTTATGTAAAAACAAAAGTAATTAAGGGATTAAAGCATGAAGTAAGTAGTAACTGATGAACTCTAATAATGAAGTAAGGAGTAAGTGATAAACTAATGATAAACTCAGGAGAGATAAACTAATGATCAAGGAGTAACTGATAAACTAAGGTGTGAGGAAACTCCACTAAGAAAACATGGATACATCACGTCGTTTCAAATATTTGATTAGATTCTAAAACCTTCTAGAAGAAAAGGACCTAGACATTTCTAGAAGAGTAGATATTCTGGAAAGTAATGTGATTACCCTAGAATAACTTATTACCTTACAGTAATCACATTACTACTTCCATTACAGTAGAATACACAAAAATAACTACCTATACATGAACTTTTGAATATAAATCTCAGATTGCTATGATAGGCTCGGGCAGGACAACGTAGTGTCGGATAGACTTTTTACGTAACGAAACGTCTAGAACGACGTAATCCGACTGTCCTTGAATCGACAGTTTTCCCGCCAGATTTGATCCATTGTGATCGGAGCACCATATCTACAACTAGTAGCTCGCAATGATTTCAGTGTGATTCGGCTTATTTCAGTGTTTTACAACTTGATTCTCATTATTCATAACAAAAGTGTTCATTCGCTGACAGTGTTGATATTGGTTTTGCCTCAACAGTTTCTTTTGTTGTATTTGAATAAACAGACTTGATGATAGCACTAAAGTGCTGGGCTAATCAAGTACGATCTCAAGGTTTAGGATTTGCGTTGACGAGTATAGGAAAAGAGCGCCTCCGTCAAAGTCAGCTTCCATTGATCACCTGGATGCCACTCGTTGAGTCATTTCTTTTTCTTTTCTAAAGAGTACTGTCACCGGTTTAGACGTTTTTAGTGACGCTTAAGAATATTATGCTGTTTTAATAGATTGATGAAATATGTCTCTCTAAGGTATCTGGATAAACAAGTGAGTTTAATGTCCCAATTTTTGAGCACCATATGGAGGAGGTAGGGACAAAGTGTCAAAAACTTCACTTCTGTATATTTTAGTAACAGTGCTTACCCCATTACCGGTAAACTAACCACAAATTGGTTATTCATGTGTTCAACATTACTTAAACCAAGTAAACCTATAAGACGTTAGCCATATCGTCACCACGAGCTGACAATGTATTGGACGAAACACGAACCAAGTGATGGAACCCCTCTATGACTCCAGTCGTAGTCGCAGTAAAATCACGACCACAAACTGAATTGCTAGCGAAGCGCACTCGTTTAAGAACTTATTTCCAAACACTCATCATATATAATGGAAAAAACGAGCAAGGGATTACACTGGGCGGATTAACAAACACAGGATACGGGTTCGGTATGTACAGTTTGCAATCTGATGCCTTAGGGCTGCGACGACATTGCGGGTCCATGCTAGTGTTGTTGGCAATCATTAAGAAGAAAAACGACCAGAATTATAACAATTTATTCAAATATATAAAATGATTTCTGGGTATCACCCATACGAAATGATGTCGGAAAAGGAAAAAAAGAAAGGGCAAAGTTGTTGCATAACAGCGAATCGAGACCTCGTTATTAACTTACAACAAGGAAGTACACCGATACAATCCAGTAAACCATGCGCATAACAGTCGAAACTAAAGAGGACTTGAATTTTATATAGTACAAAATAAAACTGAACGAGGCTTGATCGCTCTGTGCCGCTCGGCTACCGCCGATGTTATGGCGGTACAAAAGTTGTTGTTGGTTTAATTACGCTTGGAATATTTGTTGCACGGTAGCCTAGCGTACGGCTTGAGCTGTTCCAGATAGATACTAACATGGTTAGAAACTGAGTTCCTCAATCGTATTAACAAAGTAGCATAGTGTTAGGTGATGGAATATGGATGGCTGGTGATTTCCATGAAACAGAGCAGGAGGATTGAAACATGCGAGAAACCAACGACTGAAAATAGAGCGTCTAATTCCGAATCGATAGCGGGAAACGAAAAGATACAATATCTGACTAACTGCTTCTCGTTAAGGGCTGGAACACAGAAAGGAAAAAAACTACATCAAACCCTGATAGAGACCTAGATGCTGCATTAGATGGAATATCCCAAAATGTCTTCAACTCTTACACGAACGAAGGAGGGAATTTTGAGGAAGAACCCAACGCGTACATTCTATGTCACCCTACTCTCGGTCAAAGGGAAATCAGTTGATTTCCTCACTAACAAAGATCTCTAACTTAATATAAAAGGAAAGCGCCCACTATGGGACTTACGTACACATTCACAGTAGACACCTTGGATTCTTCTACTACACTCTGCTACATCGCAACTTAAGCCCCTCTTCCAGAAATAAAAAATTCTCGGACCACGTCGCGTCGTGTAATATCTGCGCTTAGGAAGCTACGAAGTGAACACGAAAAAATGTGGCAGGCAAAAAACCATTTGGAGAACAGAGTAGCCCAGAAGAAAACCAATATATATTGTCCCATCTCTCTCTCTTCCACAATACACTGAAATTAATGCACGCAGTTGCTACACTGTTATTATTCACAGCTGATGGATTAAAGTAGAGAAATAAAACAAGTTTTTAGGTTCTAAAAAAGCAGATCGATAGCAAACCTAAGCTTCGCTTTCTTTGGCATTGCTTCCGTTACTGCCGCGACCACGTCCTCCACGTCCACGACCACGTCCTCGACGTCCTCTTCCACGTCCTCCTTCACCACCATTCACTGTTTCAGTCTGAATAATACAACCACGCACTTACTGATTGTAATGGAATTTAGAACATATCCTTACTTGCTGTCCTTCAGCTGATCCGTCTTCGTGATTGGCTGTTGCAAATGAGCCACCGCGCCCTCTTGAACGATAACCACGACCACGAAAACCGCGTCCACGTCCCCCACGGAAGCGTCGTTGACCACCCTGAGATATCTCCAAAAATAAAATTCATCCTTCCAAATTTCCTTTACAAATTCCTTAAATTGCTTTATTTCATTTTGGTATTCTAACTGGAAATATTGGGGGCGCGTGTAGAGCAGTGGTTGGATGCACCCTCCAATACACATGGGGTCGATCCCCAGGCTCACCAAGCCTTCTATCCCGCTGGAGCCGGCAAATTAGTACCAGACTTATCTGGGAGGATAGCAGCACTGGCTCGATACATCGGTAGGCCACAGCGAGTCACTGTAAACGCCAAACATGCATCCAGTGACCTCTAAACGATGTTTAATGGAGTCCAATTCATGGCGTATCCTTCAGGGACAGATCAACGCCGAGAGCTTTGTTCTTTTATCCTTTCACCACTCCAAAGGATAACTATGTAACACAAAAGACCCATGAAAAGTACACTCGTTACAACGCTGATGTGAAGGAAGTGGTGTAGATTTTATAATATCTCTAAACAACCAATGTGACTATTAAAGTTTACGATTTTTACACATATCCACCACGTCATTTTAGTTTCTCACTGAAGAATTTCCATCCCTATTCTTTTACCATATAAACTTTTTCTGCGATGCTTTTTGTATTAAACTGACATCGCACTCACATAAATATTACACTACGCTTCGTCTAGAATAAGTTATTCTCTCGATATCAAAACTTGTAAAGAAGCATCGTTTGTGAAAAGTTTGCCTATGTAACTTCAGCGAATTCACCTCTTCTGTACTGAGATGATCACAAAAAGACAGCTTCCAATGAGGAATGTACTAATACCTTTGTTACACAAATACGACCAAACCTATTCCGCCGCGTTTCCGTACTAAACTGAAGGGCATTTGATACCTCTGTCACGGTGAATAGAGACATTTTGGTCGGTTAGAACGGCGAGAAAAGTCGAGTAGCGATCACGAACGTGGTGAATAAGTGTTAAGTACTTCGATTTTCTTTCTACGAACTGTATCTTTTGTCATATCTCTGCCATATATGGCAGGCAACATATGGAAGAAAACCAGTTCGAACTTCCTCTGGACGATCTCCGTCGTGATCATTGGCAAAACCTCCTGAGTCACGCCCTTCACCACCAGCTGGTGCTCCACGACGTCCACCTCTATAGAAATTACGGCGCCTGTAACGTCGTCCTCCACGTTCAGAATTACGGTCGGCAGCGTACTAAAAGCAAGTATTGGATATGAAAGAGTGTTATTTTTTAAACTACGAAGACCAACTACAAAGGTACTAAGATATTTGCAAAACTCCGGACCACAGCTGTCTGCGGTGGGTAACGAACGCGCTATTACCCTTTCCGGAGGTTAACGCGTTAACCACCACACCATCCGGGTCCACAGTTTCGTCTTTCCCACAGTTACCAGTTTTCTACCTAGCTATGAAGACTGTTCGTTACTACTAATTCCGAAAACTGCCTACGATCTTTCATCTTCAAAAATTCTTCAGAACGCCAATATTGAGCCACAAAGTGACAACAGCACACCTTCGATCCTTGGACTGGTCCTCCATCTTTAGCAGTAACATTGGAGGCTTCGGGTCCTTTTGCTCCTTCGACAACATCGAACATCACCTATGATAACATAAGGCATAACAGTTATATTTGTGAGAAATATTTTGCTTTAGTCATTTCAAAAACATCTTATACCTCCTCTCCATCTCCGAGGCTACGAAGGAACTTGTTCGGATTGTTGTTGGAAATTGCTGTTTGATGGACAAAAATATCCTCATTTGTATCAGTGCGGTTAATGAAGCCATAGCCATTCTTCACATTGAACCACTTAACCACACCTGATACGCTCTTCGCTACGACCTATAGCATCGATCAATCAAAAAATGGTCGTTCTGTATAAAAAAAAACCCTTAATTTGACACCATATTGTCTACTAAAACATTTTGGTTAATGTTCAAGTATAAACAACACCAGTCGATTTTCTCTACCAGCAGTAGTTATCAAGACAAACATGGATACAGTAGGGAATCACATTGGTGGGCAGTTTGCAAAAAGAAAAAAAAAAGAGTAATGAATATTGACTTTTGTGTAAAGAATGAAATTTATTCGACTTAAAAACAAATAAATGGAAATGAAAGAGAGAGGATTATACATGAGTAGCGATTTTGAACGGCGCGTGTAGCGCAATGGGCAACAGACATGGGATCGACCTCGGCGCCCAGTCTCACCAAGCTTTCCATCTCTCCGGGGACGGAAAATTGGTATCAGATTTGTCTGGGAGGATAGCAGCACTGGCTTGATGCACTGCTATGCTACTACAAGTCATTATAAAGGCCAGATATGCATTCAATCACCAACAATAATAAAGTCGAATGCACGCATCCCTCAAGGATTGATCAACGCTGAGAGCTTTATCGTTTTTAACAAATTTGAAGACGAAGATAGCCTCGAGTACTATACGTATGTCTTACGTGCTATATACACCTAATGTTATATAATGTGTACATTGTCTTCCTTAAAACCACGCTTCTTGTGAAAACTGAGTTAAACCAAAAACACCAAACTCACAGGCTTTTCATTCTTTGCGGGTTGCTCAGTTTTTTCCGCGCTCGGCTTTTCCACGACTTCCTGGAATGCAAAAGTTACATTTCCAGGAATTCATATTGATGACGACAATATCGAAATTTCGCAATACTTTCCTCTAAAAGAGGGCCATTTCTAACATGCCTTAAATTCAGAGAAGGTTGGCACAGTAACACTTTCGTCCGTCTCTAAACTGTGATCTTTCCCTCAAATCTGGTGAGACTGAAGAAATTAAACATATTCTTACTGATGTTTAACTACTGAACAACCAATGACCGAAGGAATACTTAGATCTGACACTCCTTTATTGACTTTTAGACGAAGGGAGCCAGTTGTACTAAGTGGGTATGGCACACATTCAGTTCATTTCCTGACTAGATACCTAGTAGGATAGTCCATGGATGGCACAGGTAACATCCTAAAGAGCCTTAGAAAAACTGTAAATACCCAGGTTACTTACGGAATTCTTACTGTCGCTCATGTTGGTGTCGTTCAACGCTCTGATGTTACCAGTTGGTGTTGCGATCTGACACGCCGCGCGCTCACTCCCGCTCACGCGATGTTCTGCGCTGAAAAAGCTTCCTATCAAACTAGGAATAATCCAGGAAGTTGAACAAATCGTAGAGTTTGACGAACGCAAAACAAACAAATGAACTATCGTCATCGAGAAAAGCTAAAAATAATCAATAATAAAACAATCAACAAGCCTTGAAATCGCTGAGCTTACACGAAGCTGATAAGTTAGCTCTGTTAACTATCTTTAAGTTCTTTAACTGTACCTTAAGATAGTTAATAAGCCTAATTTATCAATCTCGTGTAAGTTTAGCGATTTAAATGTGAACGCTAAAGAGTCAGTTTCTACGACTTGACAAGCTTGTCGAATAAACTTCGAACCTAAAGTGCGTTATACAGGAGACTAAGGCCTAAGAGTAGATAAGGTGGACCAGGAAACGAGAGTGTGGGAAGGAAAAACCTAGAGCTTAGACAAACATTACAACAAGAAGATGTGATCCACGCGCCCACTGCTGCTACTGCTGCTTCAGTTGTAGTCAAGTTAATTGATAGATTGCAAAACTTTCGATAAGATAATGTAATAGCAATATGATAGTCACTCAACGAACTACGACAAAGGGAGTGAAAAATCCAGAAAAACAAGGACATCGACGAGAGTGTAGAACTGAGAAGAGAACCGAGAAAATCGGGCGATAGATAGCCCCGAACAGCGTCGAGGCGTGGTTACTAGCGGGCCGCCAATCGATTCGACCGACCATGGGTGGCGGTCTACCCAAGAGCCAGTGAGCCAGCCAGCCACCGCCGGGAATAGCGCCGCGTAGCGCTGACACAGCAGCGACGTGTTCCTCCTGCTCAATGTTTAACTTTTACATACTGCCTATCGGTTTTCATGGCATGGTAACGGGATAAAGGATAAAGCGCTTTGGCGTTGATCAATCCCTGAGCGAAGCACCATGTATTCGACTTCATTATACATTGTTGTAGGTGGTTGAATGGATATATCTCGCCTATAGAGTGATTGGCGGTGGTGTACCGATGTATCGAGTCAGTGCTTCTATCCTCCCAAACAACTCTGGTACCAAATTGCCTACCCCGGAGTGATGGGAGACCTTGGGCGCAGGGATTGATCCCGTGTGTATTGCAGGGCGCCTCTAACTACCGCGCTACACGCCCCACTCATGGCAGGGTATAATGTGATGTAAAACCTGCGATCATTTACAGGGGGCTCACGTGCTTTCCACTACACCAACGGTGACCCTTACTTTACCCTTCCCGCAGCGTTTTTTTCGTCCTTCTCTCAACATGTCCGAAGCCCACCGAAGGTCCCGAGTTTTGCTCATATCTTGGGATCCTTGTAGTTCTATTTCATATCGTAACCTGCTATGAAAACAAGAATAGGCATTAAGGAAGAGTTAAGACATTGTGATTTTGACTTTAGCTTCAGCTTAACTGGTTCCAATGCCGACTTGTGCTCCCTGGATGATCCCGTTGACGGGTTATTCCTTATGCTACCGTTAGGATAAAAAAATGGTTTTGAGAAAGGCAGAGCATGAGCCGGTGGTGCGGTGAAAAACACGTGAGCCCTGGGTAGCATCAGTCACGTCTTCGAATCCCAGCTGAACTTCCGAGTCCCACTCATATTTCTCGATCCTTGTGGTTGTATCTTTTCTGAGTTTCAATTTTCTTCAGTTACAGTTCTTTTTTTCAGTTGCAAAGAAATATCATCTGCTATAGTGCGCATAGCGCAGTGATTAGAGGTGCCCCGTGATAAACACGCGGTCGTTGTTTCGATTCGGCGCACGCCTTCACCAAGTATTCCATCTCCCGGTGCAACAGATTTGTACCAGATTTATCTGGGAAGATAGCAGCACTGACTTAATACATCGGTAGGCCATTACAAGTGAGTGTCTAGCTCAGGTATGCATTCCTTCACCTCTAACGATGCATAGCGAAGTCGAATGCATGGCACATCCTTTAGGGATAGATCAACGTCTAACGCTTCATCCTTTATTGATACTTATCGTCTACCATACACTGATTCGGATAAATTCGTCCTTGATTTGTCTTCGACTCAAGAATCTGCGATGGGTGGCGTTTTCTCTAGATGTCCAGCTAGTGCCATTACTTCCCTTAGGGTGAGATCTTGCAGACGAGAAGAGAAATAGATTGAGAATATATGGTTTAGCGCTATCACCATAGCAGACTAAAACTTCGTTGAGCAGTGTGAACTGCGTGAAATCATGACATATTTCCAGTTGGATAGATGTATTTTGTGATAGATTTTGTCGAAATCATCATTCTCATCTAAAAGTGCTATGAAATTTCAGACTTATGGGACGTCCTTTATTGTACCACAATAACATTGATCGGTTCAAAGATTTCTGATCGGTTCAAAGATTTCTCGTCTGTGATACTATTGACACGTCAATCATTCAGAGACATACATGTGAAGACATACAATATATCCATTTATTGATCCCCGCCACATAGGCATACACATGTACACGTTATACACGCATCACGTATATGAGCAGATGGAAGTAACACACGCCCACACATATGTACGTATACATATGTGCTTATGCATAGGAGGCGTGTGGCGCAGTGGCTGGAGGTGCCCCGTTATGCACATGGGGTCGATTTCCGCGCCCCTGGCCGCCCATGCTTTTCATTCATCCGGGGTCGGAAAATTGGTACCAGGCTTGTTTGGGAAGATAGCAACACTGGCTCGATAAATCCGTAGCCGACCACGAGTCATTACAAAGGCCGGATATGCATCCAATCACCTCCAAGCGATGCTTATTGAAGCCGAATGCATGGCTCATCCTCAGGGATTGATCAAAGCCGAGAGCTTCACCTTTTTTATTTGTGCTTACGTATAGGTATATACAATGGGCCATATATATATATATACATATATATATATACAGACATATATATATCTGCTTCTGTAGACGGATCTATTGCTAGAGGATATGCAAAGACTCGCATGATCCCATATGCTGCTTTATTTTACTGAAGCATTTATAAAGAGGAGCTTAGTGAAAAAAAGCCACATTTTTTCATTTTATAGCACACTTGTAGAGGATGTGGATACAATAATTCTCTATAGCAACTGATCCGATAATTTATTCTACTCGAAAATATGCATTACATAACTATGGCGTAGGAGTTATGGTTGCACTACGGTGCTCCTGTGAAATCTAACGATGTTCGTTTCATCGATGTTATCGGCGTTGTCTAATAAAGTATGCGATCTAAAAGTATGAACAACACAAATATGAGAGCGTTAAAATGTTGTAAAATGAGCATTACAACAAATCCGAGACCATCCAGATTTCTTACACAGCTGACGTACGGGGTGAGCAGCACGAGTTCTCGTACTGAGTGCGAACGTAGAGCGTGTCATTTTAAGTACATTCTTATTAGAAGTTCTGAATCAGAAAAACTGAATGAGAGACTCTTCTCTTGCTTTATGAACCACAAACAAATATGGTTCCATTGAATAAGCGAGGAATTTTTCGACTTTACCTATACAGATGTCTTTTGCTTTCTTTTCTGTGCACATTACCAAACGGTTAACAAGAGTAAGTACTCCATGGCCCGCCCATATTGTCTATTAACATCAGTCGCTGAGATATCGATCGATGATTGATTTCATACAATTTCAATTAATTTCGTATATTTTACATGACCTGTCATCGTATTGTCTGAGCGGATTCCAGCACTTCAATTCGTTTTCCTCGCGTTCATCGTGCACAGTGCTCTTCGAACATTTCGCGTTTTGTTTCGGCTGCTGCTTGAGGAATTCGTCTTCTTTATCAATGATGTAAAATACTGGTTGAGTCGATTGTTCCTGCGATTTTGGAGATAGCCGAACTAAGGCGTTTCCATGTGGATTGCTGGAGAGCGTTAGTGAGGAAGTCAAACTAGTACGTTGATTCTTAATGTATTTTGTTACTAGCCACTTCGCCATCCGCTCTCACTTTCCAAATGTTTAGTTTGCGAAAATACTTACCAGTAATTTACTTTAGAGTAATTTATATCAACCGCTTGGAACAAAAACTTGAACTTTGGCATAAGTTCAGAAATGGTAAAATGAAAGAGGAAATAACGAAGCAGGAAGAAACAAAATAATGCTGCAACTCTTATACATGGGTCATCCTCATGCGAAGGATGGTGGAACAGCTAGTCGCTAGGCTACGTGGTGCGTCAGTTGGTGAATTGGGAAGTGTTTAAACATGGATCATGTCCCCTAAGGCCCAGATGGATTCAGGAGATTAATTCCCTGTCTTAACTGACCTGAATTGACTCATATACTCGTATTTTCTGGCCATGTGCTATACACGAATATTTGCGTGTTGTCCTCAATTTGATCTGGTAAAAAAAAATTAGTGTCAAGTTAGAGAGGAAGTTCATAAGAAGCGGTTCAAAGCAGTCTGTAACAAAGAGACTCTTTTACTTCAAGAGATTCCAGGAAACAACGTAATAGTGTAACTAGTCTCCAACCTGGAATCACGACAATTCGTGGGTACTCCCTCGCCAGAACTAAGTGGTTCTTGTATGAAAAGTATTATGTTATTAGAGTCTTTTAATTAGGTAGAGTTATCATCCGACGACTCTAGTATGAGGTACGGACGAAGGGAAACTTAATTCGTCCCCTGTCTTAACTGACCTGAATTGAAGCTTTAGCTTAGAATTACAGGGTTGCGGATACACCTGTAATTCGCAATGTACGTTTCGAAATAAATATAACAAATGTCCAATGAGTAGGAAGCGCGTAGCTGCATGAAAGGATGTGATCATCACAATATATCGCTGTTTATATAAAAAATATGAACAAGGAAAATAAAGACAAGAAAAAATATATAGAGAGTATATAATGCTGAGATATTTGCAAAACTCTGGACCGCAGGTGTAAGCGGTGGGGAACGAACGCGCGCTATTGTCCCTTCCGGGGAGTAGCGCACTTCACCATCACACCATTCGGGTCCGGATTATACACGAGTTATATTTCGCAACATACCCTGCCATTAAAAAGAAAAAGGCAGTAAGTAAAAGGGTTAAGATTGTGATTATATAGAGAGTAGTGAAATAGCGTGTGTGAGACAGAGGAAAAATGTTCAAAGGGTTAACGGGCTGTTACGCAAAAGAAAGCTAAAATGGAAGATACTCTCACAGAAATTTTTGGTAGCGCTGATGAGCTGACTCTTACTTAGCGTTTGGACACTTTATTACTTTTTGTTATTAACAAATATGGATGAAGTTGCATAATTTGGCCTTAAGCTCACATGATTGTGTCGGTATAGTTTACTTAGACGGTAATTCAAAGTAATAAAGTTTTTCTACATATGGTATCGTCGGTAGCGTTGGAGGGGAGCAAATAATGGTACCTTTTATCGCGAGCGCGATAGTGGTACGACTCTTACTCGCCGGGCTCACCAACCCTCCCACACCTGCAAGGTGGAGGAGTTTTAATTTAAAATGAGCTGTCTACTACTTACAACCCAAGTGAGAACGCTCTAACAAGACTATCCCAAGATCTTAAGAAGAATCAACTGGACAAGATTCAACGACATTCAAACGGAAGACGACAATCCTCATTAACACTTGAAGCCAGGTTCGAAAAGTTTAAAGACGACGGATGCGAAGAAACGAATTGAAAGTAAGAAATGTTGGTATACACACAGTAGATATGAAGAGTGGTTAATCAAAATGATTAAAATGCTGTCGACACTTATTATTTTTCTACTGTTTTTCTTTTGAAATTCTGTCACATGTCTCAGTAATTGGATTTACGACTACTGTTATGTTATTTTGTTACTGTTACTACTGTTATGAGCGCCAATGTTTCTATATCAATTCCACTTCGTTCCGCCCATCTTGTTTTCAGTTATCTATTCTTGTCTATGTCATTTTTTCATTTCATAAGAAGTTTTCATACTCCCTGAACGAACGCGCTATTGTCCTTTCCAAGAAGTAACGCGTTCACCACCACATCATGCGGTCCCATTTCGCCTGCCTTTCAGCTAGTTGTATCGATCAGTGCTATCAGCAATCATCCGTCAGCGGGATTGATCTGGGGAGCCCAAATCGGCAATGAACCCAATTAAGCTAAGGCTGTAGTCGAAATCACAATGTTAATTTTTTATTAATCATGTGAACCCGTTAGCTCCCGGAAACGGTAACTGCGCGTTCGTTCCCCACCGCAGTGGTCCAGAGTTTTGCAAATATCTCAGTATCGTTGTGGCTGTGTAACACAAAATAGTCTGCAGTGAAAAGGTGTATTAGACAGTGAATAAAAAAAAAATTAACAAAGTATGGACTAGTTCTTCCTAAAGTGAATCTCTTGCTGGACGTCTCTTTACCGTAATGCCTTTATTTTCTCCCGTCTTAACGCTTTTTTACTAGTGTTAGATCGCTTCGTATAACCTTTTATTTATTGCCTATTATTTTTTCATGGCAGGGTATTATACGAAATAAAACCATAATAATACTGAGATACAACCACATTCATGCTGAGATATTTACAAAAGTCGGACCGTTGGTCAGCTTCGAATCCGCAACTCCCCTTTCCGGTGGCTCATGTGCTATCCACTGTACCCTGCTTCGATTTCTATGAACCAGTTTTTTAACCTAACGGTGTTATCAGCGATCAATCGCTAGTGAGTATGGTCCGGGGAGCATAAATAGCTCAAACGGCTGAAATAACAACCGAAATAGAGATTTAGGTACTACAGCATTTGTTGCATTTTCTCTCGTTCATTATAGTCTTCTCGTTTATCACTGCAATATTTGTGCGCAAGAATTGTGAAGTCGAATGATCGAGTGGAAATGACAGGAACGAAAGACTACCTAAAAACCGACTGATGAGCACTCTAATTCGGACTTCAGGTGGTGCTGATGCTTCTGATGTATTTTCCAGCTATTTTCTAGCTTAAACAGTTGGCGTTGATGTTGAGAGGCAAGATCGGTCACATTTCTGATGACAGCCGAATCAGCGATCATCAATTGCTTGGATTAAATCCTCCATAAACTATTGTAAAGCTAGATGGAAATTTTGCTTTCCTTCTCTCGTGTGGATTGCTCCTTGCACTTCTAAACGAATTGCCATCCCATGTCGTATAGTTTTTTAACAGTGCTTTTTCTGTTTTGTTAAAGACGAGAAGCACTTGAACAATGGCCCAACGGCGGTTCCGACAAATACACCCGGCATCCACATCGGGAAGTACTAGTGATCTATCATTGGCTTAAAACTCTGTCCAAACTTTAAACCATGGGAATAATATCTCCCATAATAATCCAGTAAAAGGAAAAGTGGATAACGTTCCCGATATTGACCAATACCTAAGGGATGCGGCATACACTTGTCTTCTTCAACCATCGTTAGAGGAAGCACATCTGGCTTGTGCAATGACTTTCGGTGGCCTACCGATGTATCATGCCAGTCCTGCTATCCTCCCAGGCAGGTCTGGTGACAATTTTCCTACTCCGGAGGTAAGACATGTTTGTGAGCGCGAGACGCCGGATCGAACCAGCGAATAATTGTTTTATAGTTTATTATAGGGCACCTTTAACTACTGTTTTACACAAGCCCCAATAATATAATAAACAATGCGTATTTGAGATGTTCTCTCGCAAAAACTCTCTCTCTCTCTGCTCTGTAAGCTCTATAAAGCTGTGTGTCGAAGATCAAAGATAAAACTGATGACGTAACCAAAGAGCATGAAGCACGATCTCACTACAGCGAGGGGAAGACAACTCTTCTTACATAACTTTTCGTGATCCTTCCTGAAATGTGCTACTTTCAAGCAATTATCGCCACCTCACAGACTTCTAAAAATTGTCGTGCCTGACGTCACTTCGTATGTATGAAATATTATTAAGGTAACATATACGTCACCTATTGAAAATTGAATCTATCCAATTAACTATGCCTAAGACGACTCTATGTCACTTAAATAAACTGAAATGGTTTGTCCTTGGTCTTTTTAACCTTTCATTCTACAGAAATTGTTTACTAAACAAGATAGGTAGGACTTGAGAAAAAGACCTAGCAGTTACATTACAACAAGCGACACACGACACTTGAGGGTGCGTGACTTCACCATATCAGCCAATGCCATTCATTGTGATTGACAGCATCGATAATCAGTTAGAGAAGGACGAAAATCATATACAGGTCGAGTTCACAGAGATCGACCACTATCTAAAAAGTTAGCTCATCACTTCAGTTTTTGACTGTTATCAGTTTACAAAGTAGGCAGTACCGCCGAATGATTTTCTTCAATAATTCATTGTTTTCTTGTTGAGCGGTTGATGTAACGACTTTTTCACAAAAACTAACGCTTCGGCCGTTCCGCCTCCTTTAGAGCCTGGAAGGATCAAAATAACTCAAAATCTACTTAGTCAAGCCCTTTCGTAATTTAACAGATGAAACTTTATACATCAATCGCCGTTTTCTTGATAACCACACGCTAGGTTGTCTATTCTTCATTCACAAAAAGCTGACGTTTTGGCGGATTTTGCCCTCTTCAGAGCTTGAAAAGGTCAATTTGACCTGGTAGCAATCTAGTCCACCCAATATCTTCATAAATGCAACAAAAGAGTAACGAAACCTGGATTTCAATCGTATTGGAAACAAAATAACTCTTTCACACACTCACCTCTTTCTATGAGTCTTCCGCTGAGCATCTGACGCGGAGACCAATCGCCGGCATTCACATGGATGGACAATAAGCTCTTCTCGCATTAAAATATCAGTATTTGCAGGATGACGCATCATAAAGAGTGCGGTCAGTACGGTTAGTCTCCAAGTCAAACACTCAGTAGTAGCCTCGTAAAAAGCAGCGATTTGCAAGGAATGTAATATTTTGTTTCAACGCGATTGCAGTGTAGTTCTCGTGATTACTCTGCTGCACTTGTAGAGATGTAGAGATGTTGGGCTGGCCATGCGGCCACCTCGAACATTCCAGGCTTTGAAGAAGACGAAATCCGACGAAATGTCGACTTTTTGTTTTGTGAATAAGGAACAGAGTAACAACCTCTTGTGTGCTTCACAAGAAAATAGCGATCAATGGCGAGGTTAATAAAAAGCTAGTCCTGGGAATTAGTACATAGATTTTCGTTCGCATTATAAACAGCTTCTTTAAAAAATCACCGTTTTTTTTCAGTTTTCCAGCTATTGTTGAAAACTAGCCGCACAGCCGCACCTTACATGGGTCTGGAATGTGCCTGACTTGGACCAGAAAAAATTGGTCTAGGGTATGGCGCAAGGTCACGCGTGATGAGAAGGCAGTCTTCCCTGCGTTTCACTTCTGGATTTTTGGAATTTATACGAAACGCTTAAAGAGATTTACGCACTAATGTTTTATATGCATGCGTGCCAGGACATTGAGTCTTACTTCAAAACCTCCTCCTCCATGTCTTTGTCCCAGATGGGTGCCGAGCTTAGTGTTTAGTTTCGCTTTGAGTTCCACGATTAGGTGCTCTTTCATAAGGGCGCAATGTAGTCTACCCGTTTAGCTAACGTATTCCGTATCCACACCCACGCGCTTTACAAGAAATCAAGTGCAAAGTACCCGAATTCAGGGAGTCACCGTTTCTCCGATATTTTATAATAAAAAATGAAACCAATATCATTGTGCATTGTTAACGCCAGTAAAACATTCTCTCATAATACTGTTACGGACGCACGAAACAGATCTAAGTAAACAAGACCTATAATGTAAATAATGTAATGAAATACCATCACGTGTTTCCTAATGACGTCAGGAATAAAAATCTAACCGTTAAAAAAGCGGTTGTTAGCCCTGTACACTGCGGCCTTCCGGAGCGCAGATGTCCATCGATTTCGGGCAACTGGAGACATCGTGGGCGGTGAAGAACGCAAAATATTTTTTGTATTATTCAATAAACAAGCTAGAACATAGCGTCATTGAGTAAATGATAAAACCAAACCAAGAAGGCAGTCACAGTATTGCCAAAAGTATGGATGGCTATGGACAGCTGTACATATGAGAGCAGAACAATAACGTTATTTCGACTCTGGTTTCAATTGTCTGTTCCTCTTGCCTAACAACGCTGTGTTAGATCACCTGTATCACCTGTACCAGTGAAGATTTCACTCATTCATGTCGTATGCCACGACACTAAGGGTTCCCTGTGAAGGGAATGTTGAGCTTCGTTGGAGTAGAGGTTGAAATTACTCGTTGTTTGGTGGAGCCCCTAACCTATTGTATTTTCAAGTTACTTCACTGCATGTCCAGTTGTATAAGTGCCTGTGATACGTAGACATAAATGGAATACGCTCATGCAAATATTCATGCATGCAACCACAACGATGCTGAGATATTTTCAAAACTTTCACCTCATACCAGATCAAACTATCATTACCCCGTCTGTGGCCCACGTGTTACACACGGTACCACTAGCACCCTCCTCCTGCCTTTCACTTGGCCAGTCTTTTACTTTATCGCTGCCATCAGCAATCACCCGTCATAGGGAATGACCCGGGGAGCACAAATCGGCATTAAACTCAGTTAAGCTGATGCTGTAGTCGAAGTTGCAATATATAACTTTTTATCCACTGCCCATATTTTTTTCATGGCAAGGTAACACGTGAAATATTGTACTGAAATATTGAGGTATGTAGCAAAATCCAATAAATTTAAGTTCCAAAAATTAAATCTGTGAACGACGACGTGATCGCACTGTCTGGCCTCGCGACTACTCTATTCGAGTTCCTTCACATAATCGAGGTTCGTGGGCAATGTTTCATACATCCAGTAATGCAGCAGAATTCCTTAAATATTTGCATGGGCTGTCGATTTTATGCTCATCAACATAATAGCCTGTTAATGAGGTCTTTAGAGACGGTTCTTATGTAATCTCGCTGGCCATCAAATGACGCGAGAGATGAAAAGGATAAACGATAAAACTCTAGGCATTGATTAGTTCCCGACTCATGTGCCATGCATTCGACTTCACCAAGCATGCTATGAGTGACTGAATGCCGAATTTAATCCATATCTGGCCTATACAGTGACTTGCGGTGGCTTTCCGGTGTATCGAATCAGTGCTGCTATCCTACCAGTACCAATTTTCCGAATCCAGATTTATAGAAGTCTCAGCGATTACGGAACGGTATCCAGCCAACGACCGTGTGTTTATTGCAGCGCACCTCTGACTGCGGGGTTAAACACGCACCAATCGAAAGATTATCGGCGAATTTCACATCCAGCGTTCTCAAGCTCCACAACTGCTTGTTGGATCTCAGTTGTTCGGTAGTTGCGATTAGAGCAATATTTTTAATATGAGGCTTCCACGCTTGCTACATTTTTCTAACCATGTACTATCACGGAAGGTTCACCGGATTATATTCTTTCCTTACTGTAGCATTTTCATTATAGTTTATGGCTCTTTTCTTTAATGGTTCGGCAGAACGTAGACTACCCTTTACCGAGCCATGTGGAATCGCCATCTTTACCCAATTTCTTTCACGATATGGTTGCCATGAGCAGTATAATGGAGTGGATTATTTCCACGTCTTCGTTCTATCACACTTGACACCTGTCGACCTTGTAGCTTTCTTCAGCACTGCACCGTGCTAGGGAATATTCCTGAATGTCGAACCCTGGTGTACAAAGTGGTGTTTCTCTGCTGGCAAGGCCTTCCAAGCTCGAAAGAAGATGGAGAGTTACATCTGGAAGCCCTGCTAAGAGTAAACCAGTGCCAGGAATCGCTGCAGTCGTAGCAAGTACCGGGTCACTAGTTGACAAGTGTTGACGGCGTGCATAAGCCCCAGCGTGACTTTCGATACTCCAGGAAAGAAAATTCGTCTCAGCAAGCTTGATTTCCGATCAAATGTTCTAAACGTGTACAACTGCTCGCCTTTCATGAATACGGTTCATTCAAAGGCAGAGATATTGTTTTATTAGGAAATGCTTTCTTAATATTTATATGGATGCAATGACGTTCGACGACGAATTGGCTTCGTCTGCTAAAGATTCACATGAAGACAACACTTATCATGGCTGCCTCAGATAGCGGAAGTCGTCCGATTTGTCGCAGCTTTTACATGTTAGGTAGAACTTTGGCGTTAAATGTTGAACATAACTCATTATCTTAAACATTTTATTCACTGCCATTCTTTTTAACGGCAGGGTATTTTGCCAAATATAACTACTATAATGCTGAGATATTTGCAAAACTCCGGACCGCAGGTGTCTGCGGTGGGGAATGAACGCGCCGTTGTCCTTTCCGGGGGTAACGCGTTCAACACCACACCATGCGGATCCTTCGTTTCGCCTGTCTCTCAGCTAGTTCTGTCGATCTTTTGCCATCAGCAGTCACCTGTCAACGGGATTGATCTGGGGAGCCCAAATCGGCATTGAATCCAGGTGTCTGCGGTCCGGAGCTTTACCAATGTCTCAACATTATAGTAGCTATATAACCCATTATTTTCGAACTAAACTTTCTAAAAATTTCTACGGAGCTCCTCTGACTAGTTCTTATTATTTTTTCGTGTTAATGATTCTAGCTGTATAACGCCTTACTCGCGGTTTTAAATGGTGATGCCTTTTGATAAGATGCCACTGTTTTTATGCTTATAACGCATAAATGGTTACATTCTTTATATTCAATACAAAAGTGTTCGGACTATGGGACGATGCAAAGTAGAAAAAAAACCAAGTTTATTCGTTGTTAGGAGGAAATATTTCGAGATTTGCCATTGTTTAAATGCTATCTATCACGGGGTATCGCTCTGAAACAAGTCGATCAAGTTTTGTGCTGATTGTTCTTCATCCATTTTAATTCTCTTGATGATAGGAGCAACGGCTGAAGACCTTTTAGAAGAAGAGGATGACAGATAACAAATTGATCTTCAGTTGACGCTAGAGTGTGAAAATCTTCTTCTAGAGCTGGACAATGTTGTTGACTCTCGATTACAAAATTACTAATGCAATTATTTATTTAATTCAATTACTATTTGGGAAGCTAGGCCAGGCGTTAATGATGCAGTCGATCTAGAAGCAAGGTGCCGGCTCGACACCTTGTCCAGTGCCTTCCTCCAACGCATTTGGGCGCGTCTCAGCTAGGCTATCTCGAAAATTGCAAGGGGAACCGACTCAACCGGCGTTCTACGACATTCATAAGCAAGACCGAATCCTCAAGGAGCAATGAAAGCAACACGAGAAGTTTTCGAAGATCTTTATGGATGATGAATGCGAGAAAAACCAAGCGAATGCAAGAAATGTTGGGATCCGCGCAGTAAACTTGATGTTGAGTCACATAAGCTCGAAATAAATGAGAATTACTATCTGGTAGATAGTACAGAAGGTTTAGTTTAGGTTTAGGACGGTTTAGTCCGACGATGATCAATGGCAGCTAGTTCAGACGTTACGGTCTCACTCTGGCAGGGTTAATATATACGGATGTGAAACCAAAACATAGCAATTTTCAAGTTTTGGTAATGGGATTAAATAATCGCATAAATATTTTCTCCAAATTCGCTACGCGTTCACACAATTCGATACGATATAAGTCATACACAACTCATACTTGGCCGAAAATGATTCATTCTTTCAAGTTTATACAACGGTTTTCCACCTCATAGCGATTTTTTGCTTCCACCGATACTCTTACTTCGAGTAAAGAACCGGTCGAAGATGCGGCATTTCGCCATTTAGGAGGTAACGATGTTCTCAGAGCGCATCTCTGGTGCTTGCGAGAGCTACACTTGCACTTAACACATTGGCGACGTAGTGAACTGAAATTATGCGACGCCTGTTCGGTGGTTTACAAAGGTATCTGCCCAAATTTGCCCTACGTCTGTAGCTCACAAGCGCTGATCTAATATCAGAAGTACCTTATAGAAAGCTTTTTCCTACACTTATTAATTTACAAGAAATCTTTTTTGAACGAGATTACTTTGCGGCGAGAGACTGTTTCTGTTGAGGAGAGTGTGCACTATAGAGAGTGTGAGTGGTGAAGAGGCACAGATACGCCTCTATTTGAACATTGGGATTCAGCTCCTAGGAAAAGCTTTCCATCATGGTGATAAAATGATAAGTCACTAATTGAGGAGCCTTCCTCAACGTTGACATAGCATGCGCATATCAATGGTCAATGGCATTCAACATAGTTTATCTTTCGACAGAGTTACAAAGTCTCATCACGTTTTTATTTCATACTGATTTTGCCAAAATTTACAATTTACAATGCATATGCACGATAGATGTAGATATTGTACACTGTATAACCTAACAGTGGTAACTAATAGCGATAACAAGACTTACAGATAACAAGATAACACGTGCCATTCGTTCCTTTCTCTCGCAATCGTAGCCCATGATGGCGGTCTTGTTCGAGCATGGTAGCGTTTGCGAGTCTCATACCATGATCTATAGAACAACTGCAGCTGCGAGTACAGCTGATTAACTTTGTTTACGAACACGTCCGCCCAACGCTTAGGTGGTCGCCAAGGGGACGTTTGGATTCTCTTGGAGTCCACTCTACTGTTCTTTTCGTCCATCTGTCTTCTGTTCTTCTCATTATGTGACCGGCCCATCTATGTTTCGTTGTCGATGTATATTCTCATGGATCTCGAAGATGTGACAGATTACCAAGGTCAGAGCTTCGCATTCCGGATACATATTGAGAGTGCCGGTTATATTTCAGAAGACATCGCTCAAGCGCTCTGTGAGTAGTGCAGAGCATTCTTCACTTGGCTGAAGTATCAATCCACGTCTCTGCAGCATAACAGAGCACTGGAAGGACCGTAGAATCAAGGAGATGAGCGCAGATTTTCAGGTCCTTCAGGTGGTTGGTGGCCCCTTTGAGAGGCCCGAATGCGGCCCAAGCTGCTCTCCTTCTTCCAACTAGTTCCTCCTTCATGTTGTTTTCCATGTTCATTGATCACCCAAGGTAAACCTACGAGGTGGTCTGTGCAATGAGAGAGCCATCCAATTCAATTTTTTCGCCTTCGCACCATGGGTTTTCCATGAACTGGGTCTTCTTTCGATTTATGCGAAGCCCGATCTTTTTCCCCGCTTCGTTGAGCTCGTTGATCACCACTTCTGCTTCGCTAGTACTTCTTGAGAAGATGACAATGTCGTCAGCAAAACGAAGGTTTTATAGGAATTTCCCATCAAAACGTATGCCTTTCTCATCCCAATCGAGTGCCTTCATTATCCACTGCAGCGTGGTACTGAACAGCTTTGGCGATATTGTGTCGCCTTGTTGGTACTCTTTTCCTGTGGCTATGGTAAGAGGTCGATAGAAAAGCTGTATTTTCGTAGTGCAGTTCAGACAACGGTCGGAAAGAGTTCTTATGTAGGAAGAGTCTACTCCTTGGTCGACGAGCGCTGATAGGATTCTATTCGCTTCGACACTGTCAAACGCTTTTTCATTGTCGACAAGGATTAGGACTAGAGGCAAGTGGTATTCCGGACAAATTTCGATGACCCTGGACACGGTTTAGATGTGGTCCATTCAGCAAAATCCTTTTCGAAATCCTGCTTGCTCGACTGGTTGCGCCTCATCCAATGTCCTTGATATGCGTGAGAGGATAATCTTTGTGAAGAGATTGTAGGGTACACACAGAAAGCATATGGGACGATAGTTACGAAGATCCTTTCGGTCTCCTTTCTTAAGAAGGACAGCCGTGCGCGACGTCCTTCAGTGCTCTGAGCTTTTTTCCTTTTGAAGGTAGCCTATGATATGATCTGCGAGAAGTACATGTAAATTGTGGCCTCCAGTTCTAAGGAAATCGGCAGTGATATTATCGGGTCTTGGAGCAGTGCCTGTTTTCATGCTTTCTATCGCAAATCGAACCTGCAATGAAAGAATTCTATGTGGTTTTTCCTCAGCGGGAATATTGAGGCCGGGGATTGTGGAACGGAAAAGGTTGGTGTAGAACGTCTTCGCTATTAATTCTATATCGTGGCGGAAAGTTTTGACGATCTTATCTACAATGTTATACCTTTTTATTTTCTGCCTACTATAATTTCGCGTCAGGGTACTAAGCGAAATACAACCACAACGTTACTGAGATATTTGCAAAACTCTGGACCGTAGGTGTCTATGGTGGCGAACGAACGCGCTATTGTCCTTTCCGGGGAGTAACGCGTTCACCACCACACCATGTGGGTCCTTCGTTTAGCTTGTCTCTCAGCTATTTCTATCGATCTTTTGCCGCAGCAATCACCCATCAGCGGGATTGATCCGGGGCGAATCTTCGCGCGAAGAAGGCGGTGATCGGAATCAGTACAGAATGACGGAACTACCGATCTGTTAAGTAGGCACCATCTTCTGCTTGTCAGAATATGGTCGGTCTCCGCATGATTCATGTCGTTGAGAGACTCCCATGTCTAGTGGCGGCTTCTTTCTTCTGGAAAAACGAATTCCCAAAGAAGGAACGTGCTGCAACCAAGAGTCCTGCGAGACGGTTCCCATTCCTATTTCTTTCTCCTAATCCAAAATCTCCGATCCTGTACTCGCTTTCGTTGGCCTTTCCTATTCTAGCGCTCAAGTCTCCAACAACAAATTTATGATATGCTTTATCATTGCGGATGTCTTCCTCCAACTTTTGCTTGTAGTAAACAATATCCACATAGAAGATCCTGCCGGTGAAATGCATAATGGACACAGCCTTCTCAAGAATTCGAAAACATGATGCTTCTTACAGCGCCTATTTCTAGTGTTTACCTGACCTGCAGGTCCAGCAGAGTGTTTTCCATCCTACTCCTCTATAATATTATTATAACTAACCAAATATCGTCTCCATCTTTTCGAATCCTTGGTGCCGCTTCCTTCAACGAGGTCATAAGCCGACCGTATCTAAACACTCCCACACCCAGTGTAAGGTCAGCATACCTTTGTCCTTGAAGATTTCAACAGGCTCTCTCCCGCGTGCTCGTTATCTACCCTGAATTCTTTCACTGGGCACGTCTGAGTGATCGCGTGGAGGAAAAACCACATTTACGTGAGGGTATATACAAGAGGTTGGAAAAAGATGTGCCGAAGCCATGAAGGGACAAAAATTTGCTACCAACTTTGTAGTTCTTCCAACAAATGTAGAATAGACCGCCATCTTTTTAATTTCTTGTGTCCATAAACACCTCTATCTGGTTGCAGCCTTCAATCTCCACCGGTTACGGCTCCATGCATTATTTACTCATTACCCACCTAAACTATATTTGCTAATGTAGCGCAGTGGTCAGAGGTGCCCTGTAATACAGAGGGTTCGATCCCGTATCGCAGACTCACTAATCCTTCCATCCCTCCGGGGTCGGAAAAAGTTTTGCCTGGATAGGCTACTGCGAGTCATTGTAAAGGTCAGATATCCATTCAATTAGCTCCAACAACGCTTAATGAAGGCCAATGCATTGCGCACCCTTATGGGATTGATCAAACCCTATAACCAGTCTTGTTTTCCAAGAGGCTGTGTGGCATTACACCGCATCACCACTAAGCAGTAACGTCAGCAATGGGTTCATCTTCTTCCTCCGATTCGCCTTGATAAGTCTGCTCGGCAAAAAGCCAAAGCCACGACATCTTCCTCATTTCGAAATTCTTTATGGTGACTCTCAATGAGGAGTCATTTGAGGTCGAAGATGAAGCTGTAGTAAGCGGATATGAAACAGATATAGATCAGAAAAAATGTGAAGCAAGAAAAGAAGGGACCAATAGAGTAGGTATAGAACGACGATAGCCTCAAAAGATTTTCCTCAAGCGTTATGATACATCGTATACGGTCTCTCTGCCGACAAGCAAGCGAAATCTGCCAGTTTGTGTAAAGACGCTGATCGATCTTTCGAATTTATACGAGTCCCACCACAGCTACGTCTTTCAAGAGGCATATTTGAGTTTACAGTGAATCTCATCAATCAAAGTAAACAACTATTAGGAATAACAGAACTTCACCAAAGAGATAGAAATTTTTCGTCCAACGCAGTAAAAATTAAGCTTCTCATGAAAGTTTCGATTCAAGATTAATCTGAAATGGAACATATATTTTGGGAAAGTTATTACTTTTCTAAGGGAGGCGCCCTGCAACACGAATGTGGGGTCGATCCCCGCGCCAATGGCCCACCAAGCCTCCTATCCCTCCGAGGTCAGCAAATTGGGACCAAACTTGTCTCGGAGGATAGCAGCACTGGCTCAATATAGCGGTAGCCACCTCGAGTCATTGTAAAGGCCAGATTTGCATTCAATCACCTCCAAACGATTCTTAATGAAATATTTATTTATGTGATCTTATAAACTGATCTTCTTAAGCTGACGCGAGGTTGGTACAGATCTTCGTTGTCCTTGTCGTTGTTTTTGATGTTATTGATCGATGGCTGACGTTTCGGCGACTTCGCCTTCCTCAGAGCCTGGACGTACTTTATGTTAGAATACTTTTTATTATTCGGTGGAAAAGAAGCTTAAAGTATTAATGAAGATCAAACTTTCAAATAGACGCCATATTGAACAGAAAGGCCACTCACCGTGATGTTACGAGTGGGACTGGTCTACACGTAGTTCACGTGGAGTCGCGAGCAAGACACGCCCCGGGGTCAAAATATTATTTAGAAATAGGGCGCCAGGTCAAGCGTGATAGTGAGGCGTTCGTCCTTCCGATTCTTAGTGAAGTCGAATGCATGGCGCATCCCTCAGAGATAGATCAAACCCAAGAACGTCATCCTTTATCCTTTATTACTTTTCTTCGGACGATAAAGAAAATCTTTTCTTCAATATGTCAAGTTGTCAGCTGAAGTCCATTAGTTATCCAGTAACGTCGGCAGTTATTAGAAAACTATCGCCATTATGTAGGACATTTAAAGTTCAAGTTTTGACCAATGATTTATCGTGTTTTCATTTTCGATCGCTACATTGTGTCATGACTATCGTATGTAAAGCCTCTGCACTTAATAATTGCTACAAAACAAAACGTTTGCAACAGGTTGTACGATCAAGAAGTAATGGACTTACGTGAAAATATTATAAGAGAAGTTGTTCTGGTCAAAGGGCAGAAAGGACGAATACCCACGAAGTGTTACGTCGGCTACCTGTCACCTGTGCACTTAATACTCATTACAGTGCAACAGATTGGCTCGGTTACAAGAAGCACACACTGAACTACATTCAACACAAGTAAAAAAGACCTTCTGAATTAAGAAACCAATGTAGTTTACAGCTGCAATGTAGCATATAGTAGCAATATCAGACCTCTACATGGATAAAGCAAAGTCTCTTCTATAACCCTGTGATGTTTTCAGGTTCGTAGGTCCTATTGCTGTCGGAAATTCATCGTTTGTTGTCTAAGAAAACCACCAGTTGCTGTTTTTCTTAGATCGCAGACGAGTTCAACGTTCTTCGGCCTCAGTAAAATAAACAGTGGTCGTCAATTTGTTAAGGCTTTAACAAATTTGAATTGGCTTTTACAGTTTCGAATTACGAAAGAAATTAAATGAACTGTTATATCACAAAACTCATGTGTTTCTTTGGAACGATGGAACGAATTCTCTATTTTGTCAAGTGTTCAGCTTTTCAAATACTCTGACTGGGAAAAAGTCTACAGAAGTTCTTAAAAAATATCAACATCACAGCGTCTTACTACAGTTTTTCATGGCAGGTAATTATGTGAAATACAAACACAACGATGCTGAGGTACTTGTAAAACTCCGCACCGGTGGTGTCTGACGTGTAATACAACCCACTATGATGCTGAGATATTTGCAAAGTTTCGCATCGCAGGTGTCTGTGTGGGGAACGAACGCGCTATTACCCTTTCTGGAGGATAACGCGTTCACCACCACACCGTGCGGATCTTTCGTTTCGCATGTCTCTCAGTTAGTTCTATCGATCACAGCCATCAGCAATCACCCCGCTAACGAGATTGATCTGGAGAGCTCCCGATTATCCCGAGTGTTTCATCCGGAGGAAATCCACAGAGTTAGGGATTACAATGAGCTTAAACTTCACGCCGAATTCCTCTGCTCAACCAAAAGCAACGTTATGTGCCGCTTAAATCTACATAATAAATCGAATAAAGGAATAACCAGGTTCAATACGATCCCTATGACATTCATCTGTTATAGTCGAACTAGCCGTAGCCATTTATTTATGAAATCCATAAAAAAAGTAGTTTTAAAAATATTGCTATGGTAGGGAAAAGGTATTCTTCGTCTTCTTCCATCTAATAACTTGATCTTTTTTCTCATGCTACTAGTTTTATAAAAATACCTATCCATTAGTATTCTACTGAGTTGGCTGCAGTTTGTATTCTCCAAATCATCGTCCCTAAACAAACCTCCATTAAATCATCTCATTCTTTCTGTTGTTTAAGAATTTTTGTAATATTACTGTTGATCTCACTATACACATTATTACAATGAATGCGCATCAATAAAATCAACAAAAGGTGGACTGAACTCCTATTACGGTAATCAACTCCCACGTAAACTAGTCACTCAAGATTTGATGTGGCTGGTTGATAGGTCATAAGGTTAGAATACTTACTATAATCGATTATTTTTTGCTTTCTTACCGCAGATCAGGTTAAAGGGATAGGCACATTGTTACTAGTGCATTTAACTGATGTTCTTCCACATACACTTATGACGTGAGTGGAGCTGCTTTCCTGTGCATGGATTCTACTGTGGACGTCGTCGATTCGGCTAAATCCTACAGTAAAATGTCTGGTGGTGCATAAAAGAAAGTTAAGGGATGCCGTCAGCATAATATGGACCTCTACTTGGTAAATGCCCGGCAGTCTACATATAACCACAATTTACTGGTCCCAAAGGATAAAAGACAAAGCTCTCGGTGATGATCAGTTCTTGAGAGATGTGCCATGCATTCGACTTCATTAAACATCGTTGGAGGTTATTGAATGGATATCTGGCCTTTACAATGACTCGTAGTGGATCACTTATGTATACAGCCAGTGCTACTATCCTTCCAAACAATTGTGGTACCAAATTACCGACATCGGAGAGATGGAACGCTTTGTGAGCCTAAGGCGTGAGGATCGATCCCTGGTGTATCACAGGGCGCCTCCGACCACTGCGCTGCATGCGCCCTCTTTCCTCGCTACGCACTAGTCTCGTCGTATTTGGAATCGCACTACCTGGAGCTATACTGCTATCAAAAGTAGGTGAAATCAAAGTGTGTGGTGGCCGAAATTGGAGTGACTTCGTGTTTTTTGAACGACCTAAGATCATCGTGAAACGAAAACACGACACAACGGAGCTGGCGTAAACATATTATGGGCTGGTGCAAAAACGATCGCAGATCTCCTTTTTTGAATTTTGCAAATGCATTCCGTAATAAATATTTATTGTTAATATCTTTAAACGATCTTACAGTACATTATTTCTACAGAGCTTGCCACATAATATCCGAACAACATGTCATCTCAATCATGTCGGAAATCACTGATGCCACGTAATACTTTTTTCTACAATTTAGTTTACAATGATTTCAGTTAAGAGAGTCTTCTCATACTTTAGTAATCGCATAATTTTTTTTCATTAATTCAAATTTAATCGCATTAGCGAGAAAGTAAACTAAAATATAACCGTAGCATAGGGGGTTAGGTAAGCGCTTCTGAAAGTCGACGTTCAGATTTTTGGAAAGCTTTCATACTGGAAATACGAGTCTTCTTCATGAACAACGTCGAGGTCGCTAATCAGTGTTTCACTGAAATCATCTGAGGCCAATAATTTAGCGATTGCTCAAAAAACTCCTTGAGGGATTACAGAGAAAAAGAATTCACCAATCTCAACGTAACAATAGCTCGTCGCTTGGAAGGAAATGAAAAGGCGAAAAAGCTCGACAGATGGATGCAACATGAATATAATGAATGGCATTGAAAATGTCGTCACCAAGTCTGGTCTGCTGTCGTTTTACACAAAAAACGAACCATTTCTTAATTCACTTGTGATGTGCAATGAAAAATGGATCCTATGCGACAGCAGACAGTGTTCAGCAAAGAAGTTAAAATGAGATGGAGCTGATAAAGTTTTAAGTAATTAAATTTGTATCAAATTTGTATGTATCAGCAATCACCTGTCAGTGGGATTGATCTGGGGAAGACTGAGAACACACATGGTATGGTGGTGAACGCGTTAGTACCCGGAAGGATAAAAACGAAGTTCGATCCCGCCGCAGGCACCTGCGCTCCGGAGTTTTGCATATATCTCACTATCATTATAGCTTTATCATTTTAAACCGTCGGAGTCGCCTAGTGAAACATTTTGCTAGAAGGATTACAACTGTAAAAAGAACTACATCCAAGTATGGTCAGTAGAAAAGCTACAATCTTTTCGCACATCTTCATTCAACCATATTTGCAGTCGACTACGAAACATTGTTTCGGTCACAAAACCAGTTGAACCCCACATTCCAGCCAACTAACGAAAATTTCGTTTTCAACGTTCTCGATCAAGATAAGCTGGTAAAATCTTCGAGAAGAAATTCGTTTCAGAAGATGCCTTTGAAAGGATTAGGACCAGATAAGCTTATAAGAGGCTGGAAAAAAAGTAGGTCGCAAATTTTATTGGCTTTTATCTTGTTTTGTAAAAATGTATTCGAATCGAGCTATTGCTTTTCATAGTTAAGTTCGAAATTCATGGTTGCTTTTGCCTATAACTAAGCCAAACTATAAATAGACTTTTTCTGGCTTCTGATAGCATCTCTTAAAGTTTTCGAAGAGGTTGCCGTGGCATTCAATCCGTGGAATAAATGTGAGTTATCGTCTATTCTCTGTATGTTCGGTAAACCATTGCGTGCATTTGACCAACTGGTTTAACTAATGACAGTTGCTAAAAGAACAGCGTATGACAAAAACTCTCAAAGCCTATATTGGTAAAGTACCATCGCATATAAGATTAATAAGATACGTAGTGTGACTGAACATATCGTAGAAATGACAGAGAAAGGGACTGTCTTTGTTCATTTTCATAGTGATTCGCCAAGCATTTGGCAACATTTGTAGCATAGAAGTGATTGAATGTTTATTTGGTTTCTGTAGTGAGGCTTGTAGTAGTTTAATGTGCCAAGCGATTTTGATCGTCTCAAACAAGTATTTTACCAACTTGGCGATCCCGGACGGAAAAGCACATTTGGCAGAGAGGCGGGACCGAACCAAGGACCATAACAGATCCAGGATCTCTAACCACTGCACTACATACGCACCTAATGCATATTTAACGGAAAAGACTTTAGCATAATTGAAGCCAATAACAGAATATCTAGTAATGTAGTCACACTTTTTATACTTTTATGCTATGAGCTACAATATTAGCGCTTCCTGTGAAGCTTGAGAGCGGTGGTGTAGAAGCTTTCCACAAAAATAATTCCAAAATCAGAACGAATAACAAAAACTAAACACCGCTGAGAAGTTCGGCGAAATAACCTAAGGTTACATTACGCAATTCGGACGAAATAGTATACCGTGTAGTAACTTTTGCCGCGTAAGAAGTGTTTAGTCGCGTGGAAACGAACACTATTGTAGTAACACGGTTTCTAATCGAGTGGTGGGCCCACCATGCATGAGAACTTTATTCAAATGTTATCCATTATTGAAAACAGTTGTACTGCCGTTTCATCGCCGTCTCTGCACTACCGTAAGAAACGGAGCCGATGAACTCATGTTCAAGCCGTTGAACGACGAACTCCATTGAAAACGGTGTCGCTCGACCAGGACAAGAATGACTTATGTAGTGGTAGCAAACTACTCTCAGACATTCATTTTTGCAGTGACAGTCACTTTTTTTGGAGGTATGCCAGTGATGTAGATATCAGTTGAAAGCGCATTAATGAAGCAGAAAAAACAGTAAAACTACATTAAGATGGCGCCATTGTCCTCTTAAGAGTTCATTCATAGCATGGACAAAAGCATTTTTTATTTGGTTCTTCTGCTAAAGGATAAAAAGGATGGAGGTCTCAACGTCGATCAATCCGTGAGCGATAAGTTATGCATTCCACTTCATTAAGCATGATTTGGAGGTGACTAAATGCATATCCGGCCTTTACAATTTACAAATTTACAAATTTACTCGCTGTGGCCTACCGATGTATCAGCCCAGTGACGCTATCCTCCCAGGCAAGTCTGGTACCAATTTTTCGATCGCGGAGGGATGGAAGGCTTGGTGACCCATGAGCGTCGGGATCGATTCCATGTGTGTATTGCAGGGCGCCTCCAACCTCTGCGCCACACGAGCCCTGTAGGTTCTTCTGTTAGAACTAGTTATGTAGGCAAACTACTGCCGAATTTTTATTATAATAGACACCATAAACAGCCGGACAACATTACTTCATCACGTGGGCGGTGCTTAGTACTTTATATCTTTGTTGATAGAACAAATTTGTTTTACCTGCTTTCTACAAAGTACGAAAAACATTTGCCTTGTCTCTCGTTCTATTTGAACACTGTGAAAGAATATTTCTTGAGAAAAATTTTGAAAAAAACGCAATAAAGAGCTATTTTTTGTTCGTTTTCATCTTCTCAACTTCTCAGAATTCAGTTTTTCTTGGTTGGAACAGATTTTGTGAAAGGACCTTGTGGAATGTTGTTTTGTATTCAAGAACGGAACAGTTACCGATTTATAGAAAAATGGAAAGAAAATCTTAATGGATAGAGTTAGAACCGAAAACTCAATCACTGCCTTTCATTTCAACCATGTGGCTGCCACACACATACATAAACACACACACACACACACACACACACACACATACACAAATGAACACATATATGTATATATACGTATTTAAATATATGTGTGGAGAGAGGGCAGNAAGAAAATCTTAATGGATAGAGTTAGAACCGAAAACTCAATCACTGCCTTTCATTTCAACCATGTGGCTGCCACACACATACATAAACACACACACACACACACACACACACACACACATACACAAATGAACACATATATGTATATATACGTATTTAAATATATGTGTGGAGAGAGGGCAGGGCAGTGGTTATTGATGCAGCTCATCAAGAAGATTCGACTGGCTCCCAACACTCTCCTCCAATCCACATGAGAACGCCTTAGCTCGGATATCTCCAAAATTGCAAGGAGAATCTAGTCGACCAGCATTCTATGACATTCATAAAGAAGGCGAAATCCTCAAGCAGTGGTCGTGGTTAATGAAGACGAGGAAAACGAATCGAATGCAAAGTGCTCGGATCCGCACAGTAGATACAATAACGGATCATGCAGAAAAGAAACAAATGAATAAATAAATAAATAAATAAATATATACTTAAATACACATTATACACGTACGAGCAGCAATGGCTCATTCTATAACGCTTGCTTAACTTCAGAAAGGCAAATGTTGTCTATCAAGAGTTTTTGCCTCCATTTTCCGTGATATACGAAGAAATTGTTTGAAACGTGAAACGCATT
The DNA here is from genome assembly GCA_900624975.1 of Angiostrongylus costaricensis. NCBI lineage: Eukaryota > Metazoa > Nematoda > Chromadorea > Rhabditida > Metastrongylidae > Angiostrongylus > Angiostrongylus costaricensis. The sequence goes on along the minus strand of UYYA01003892.1, from coordinate 77,539 downwards.
AAAAAGGGGTTTTTAAAAGTTTCGGTCGAAACACCGTCATCGTTAGAAATAAAGGTCTTTATGACACAAAAGTCGTTAATTCCATAATTAATTTATACTAAACAGTCTCACTGCATCGTTTGAAAAATCTATAACTAACAGTCATTCCCACGTGAAACCAAGTTAGTTCATCATAATGTACGACTTTTTATTTACTGCCTATTGTTTTTTCATGGTAGGCCATTATGCGAAATACAACCACAAACGATGTCATGAAGGTGCGTCAACGGTGCCGTACGTAATACGTGAGCCACCGTAGAGGGTAAGCGCTGCTTCAAATCTGGCCTGGAGTTTGAGTTTTGCAAATTTCTTAGCATCATTGTAAATTTATCATAGTTTCCTTGATATCTATTTGACCCTTCTTCATATAATATGTTCCATCAGTTTTTCAATCGTTCCCTTCATCTACACGCGTATTTTGTACAGTTGCTCTCGTTCGGGTGTGGATTCATCTGAAACTTGAGTATCTGTTAATGTCCCCACTCAGTGACATACCGAAATCTAGTCAAAAGCGATTTTCTAGAAACCTAAGTGCTACCAAACTATCAGGTTGTCATCTGAAACGGTTATTGGCCATTGCGTACTCGCGGAAAATTTTGTGCCTTCTTCTTCTTCTCGGATTCTTCTAAGATGAAGGGGATTCTTGTGCAGTGACAAGGTGGTAGTGATTCCGTGTGGTAAAAATCTCGAGAATACTTAGTACATGGGTACATGGCTATTTGGGGAACCTAAGGCAACATCCAGCATTGAGCACGTCAATGACCAGAGCAGATGTCGGATCCCTTTGCTTGAGACGAGCCCTAGTCCGAATTCGACTACGTTTGTGGGTGATGGTGGCGAAACAACAAAACGATTAGTAGAAGTGACTCGGTACGCGTCTTCTATAGGGTTAAAAAACCTGAACACTAATGTATGTAAGTAAGTTACATCGAGTGCCGTTTTATCGATGATGTGCTAAAAACATGAGACATTTGTCAATGACCATCGACTTGGATTGTCGGCTCTGAGGAAGACGAAGACGTCGAAACGTTAGCCGAAAATAAATATCATTATCAACCTCGTGTCAGCTCATCAAAGAAAGAATACTTATTTGTTAATGATTTAATAGGAAATCATTTTACGTTTTAGGTGAGGCAGACAAGATTTTGAAGGCCAATTTTATTTCGTATGTTGACGCTTTGTTAAAAGGGTTGTTTGTGTCGTGCTTTCTGTAATCGCCGACTAAACACTGTAGTGAAACCGGTCGAGACGAAACAAAGTATTCACAATCATTGCGCTTTTCCTCTTCAATTTTACATATGTGTGACATTTATTTCTAATAAAAATTAAAAATATCCAAATTCATACAGGTAAAAATAAATAAATAAACTTATTAAGCCCCCTAACTCTTTTTTGTTCTTTTTCCTCCTCCGTCCTCCACACGAAGACAATGTCTCTCCCTTTATCTCTCTCTCTCTCTGTATTTCTGTCTGCGGCACTTCCATTCTTGCTCTTGTTACACTTTTCGAAGACCATTTTAAGGTCATCTATTATGTGGTTGAAGCAAATTTTGTATGAAAATTCGTTCATAAGTTCACATTAGGTTTTTCTACTTTTTACTCTCTACACTTAAACCACCCGATCCAATCCTGTAACTTCATCCACACCTGGATTTATGGCATAAAAAAGAACGATAAAAGTTTTAAAAATTTCCTTCTTATACAAAGTTATTTTTTAGTGTATACAGATAACTTTGCCTGAATAATTCCTTCTCTTCAAAACAACTAGGAAATATATCAACAATTCCTAGCATATACCTGTTTCTCTGATAGCTACGTCTAATGAATTCCTTCACAATCGACTTGTCACTTTACTCGTTCTCAACTAAAATTCGTTGCTAAGAACTGTTCTTAATGACTCAAGAGAGCGACATTCTATAAAGCACAGCATAGATAGTTGATACATTTATTTATATGACCTTACAAACTGATCTTCCTCAGCCGATGAGAGGTTGGTATAAGTCTTCGCTGCCGTTGTCGTTGTTATTGTCGTTGCGGTTGGTGTTGTTGGTCGATGGCTGACGTTTCGGCGATTTCTCCTTCATCAGTGCTGTTACGAGTGGAACTCGGAAAAGACCTGTACCAACCTCGCATCAGCTTAGGAAAATCAGTTTATAAGACCATATAAGCAAATATGTTCTTAATGTTACTACTTTACTTGTTACTTGTTAATGTTACTTAGTTACTAAAATGAGATTGCTGACAAATTTCCAGTTCTCAATAGCTAATGTTCCACTAATCTTGGCTCCATGCGATGCACTAACTCTGTAGAAAACCTCCGTAAGAAAACAAAAAAATGAAGACGATCAATGCCAAGATGTTGGGTAGGGTTGCACATGAAAAAAATCCTATAGCTTCGTATCGATTTTTCGTGAAAACTGTTCAAGACGAACATTTGTTACCTACAGTCTCACATTCAGTTGTCTCACAACACTTTCCGGCGATGTAACATTCGTTGTGATACTCGCCGCACATCAACACAAAGGCGAATCGCTCTCAAACGTATAACGTGTTTCCTGTTCATGTCAACGTAACTGGTTATTTTTTGCCTCACTAGAGAGTCCATATTTTACTTAACACACAATGCCCACAATAATCTTGTGATTATGTTAAGAGTTCTTTAAAATATACGAAAAAAGAAACAACCCTCTGTTTGCCATCAAAACTTTTTACTCTAGTCAATTATGTCTACTTTTAAAAGGTGAGGAACCTGTATCACCTCTATTCCTATTAACTATCGATCATTTCGAAAGGTCGCGTGAAAAGTTCCGTTCATCCTGCACTACGCCAAAGAGCTGCTCTATCAGTTTCACTTACTGTAAGGTCATTAAAAGGACCACACTTTCGGTATGATATCCTTTTTCATCGTCCTTGACAATGAAAGAACCGAATAACTCGGCATAGTTCTCCTTTGAATAGGTTGGTTAGGCTTCCAGATGGAATTTTAAGATCCTCGGTTTTGATGAGTCTAGCGAGGATATACTTATGGATCACTGTTGTCTTAAATGTGTTAAATGTTACTTAGACATTTCTATTTTTGAATGAAGCTTTATGCTAACCTCGTATTACCTGAATAATTCAGCGCGACTTTTTTAGACACTTGAACGGCCAGACTTCACACGTCTGGATCCCAGCACTCCTTCCATTCGTTTGGTTATTTTGGAATCGTCACCCTATTGCGCTAGACGACCACGTTTGTGGGTTTAGCTGTAACTGGAGGCTGTTCACTTTCCTACACTCGAAATGTATTCAAAAGTGACTTTCCTTCGAAACCCGAAGTAACCGAGTTAGGGAGTTCTCTCGTCGTCACCACAGGCACATTCTTGCGCTGGTGGATTGGAGAGAAATCTGCCGTGTTGAGAGTCGGTTTTTTCTAGAAGTCCTGTTGTGGTGAAACATCCTACAATTAGTTGACCGATCTATCGAAGATGAATGAGTTTGGTTTGCCTTGAACGTTGAGTCTAAATGTAAAAAAACAGCTTCAACTATAGTGCTTCCGTTCTCTTTTTCGAACGAATGGCAACAATAAATCGCTTCTCCCACGAAGTACTGTTTTTAAAAATGCACAGTTTTATTATAACTGGTTTACTGCTTTGTCTTCACAAACTTCACATAAGAAAATGAGCAACTCTATGCCCGACATTATTTCCTACCATGAGAAATAAAATGAAGCGCTTAAACTAGAAATCGAAAACCACTGATGTGCTTATTTTCATTTCGGAATGATTTTTCACACCTTAATCATAGTATCATCAATAACAATAGCTTTGAAGGCTTTACTGTTTGCTTAGAGAATAAACTCGAATAATGAAAAAATGAAATGAAAAATGGGAATAAGTCAAGACGGAGGGAGAAACGCGCGACCGACAGAAGTGGGGCGAAGTTGCATTCTAAATGTAAAATTAGTGCTTATAAACTGTTTCCATGACTTTATAAGAAAATATGAAAACATTAAAATGTTTACTTTTAATAATTTTTTAGTCTTACTGGAATATTGACATACACCGAGTTCTTCGCTGAACGAGCCTTTTTCACTTCACTCGCCCAATGAACTGTCAGAAAATCAAAATGTTAACTTTTTTATTTATTGCCTATTACATTTTTTAATGCCAGGGTATGACGTGTAATGCAACCACTATGATGCTGCGATATTTGCAAAGTTCCGCATCGCAGGTGTCTGCGTGGGGAACGAACGCGTTATTACCCTTTCCGTGGGCTAACGTGCTCACCACCACACCATGCGGGTCCTTCGTTCCGCCTGTCTCTCAGGAAGTTCTATCGAACAGTGCCACCAGCAGTCACCCGTCAACGTGGTTGATCTAAGGAGCCCAAATCGGCAACAAACCCAGTTAAGCTGAAACTGTCAGAAAATTATTTTTTGCAAGTTATTTTCGTAATAATTAAAGTATATAGTATTAAATACATGAAGACCACTGTAAATTTTTTAAACATTAGCTACTACAGTAGTTTCTATTTGACTCCATCATTTGATTGTTTGTGAACAAAAAGATACTTAGGCATTCAGAAGACTTAGATGTGATCGTCGTATCCAGGATAAAACTCTCTACTTCAAATCGTTCGCCATGGAAAAGCAGATCTTTCATTGACTTACTTCAAAAGTTAAGCGATCTCTCCTAATATCTCACGGGGATTCCAGCACTTCTTTCATCCGTTTGGTCGTCTTACCATAAACATCAGCACAAGATGGTTAGGTACGTTTTGAGGATCTTCTCCTCTCAGTGGAATGTTCGATACCACTACTTGAATCCATAAGATAACCAAGATAGAGCATGCCTACCTTGATTGAGGACGTGAGATGTTCCTCGACAAAACACTTCTAAAGCTTTCCTAGTTCTTCATCGAAAGCATTCATAAACGTTCGCGGTAAAGCGGCTTTGTTACCTTGCTGCTCGGATTCTTCGCCAACGAAAGCCGTTTCTATAATGCTGTCGATTCCCCTGAAAGTAGTTCAGTTCGTCGTTTAATTGAAAATTATATAAAAGATCGTGTAAACCAAAAACTGTTTTATAAAAAATTACTTCAGTCATTAACAACCGGTTTTACTATAGGCAGTCAATGTGATGGTATTGAGGAGAGGTATATTCCACAGACCTATCCAAGTTGATAAGGAGTTTTTTCATTCTTATTAGGCTTTTCTTTTCTATCATTCTTCAGAAACACCTTAAGAAATGCCGTTTGTTAACTGCCTGTTTATCTGCTATTCTCAATTTTTCTTGCACGTAATGATTCCATTTGCAAGTCGAACATGTAAAGTGACTTTGTAATCACTATTTTTTGTTTTAATAAGCTAACACGAAATTGTTATAAAAAATTTTTTTTACTGAGGGTAACGTTACAGCTCTTCACCTTCTCCAGAGCTGCAATGATTCGTTGCGATGTGGATTTTCGTTGTCGGTTGAATCCAGACCAATGGAGAGGATTAAATGAAGAATGCAGTAATAAAGAAACTTGACTCAACAGTGGCATCATATACAGCACTGTTCTTGACTGTGAAAATCGCAGCAAATAACTGAACACTCGACTCAAATCACTGCCATTCCAATGAAAGCGACTGTAGCAAGCCGTTAGCCACAATGGAAATTTTGTCGCAATCCCGTGTTAACCTATCAGTACAAGAATACACGCCGTTTAGTTTTTGATGATGTCCCTCCTGTGGTCCGGTTAGTTATCGAATGATTTCAGTTGGAACCTATAAAGGATCCACCACTGACCCTGTTGTGCACAACAGTTGCCCAGTGCATGCCATTGGCTAAAAGTACACGACAGGCATCATATTTTCCGCATGAAGTCCTTTTACAATGTATTTTTTGACGAGAAGGTTTCCACGGAAGAGTAATTGGTCGTGATGTCACGGAGTAGAATCTGGACGTTTGCGCTGTAGTTGGTTCCGAACCACATCATTATACTTCCTAGACACTTGATCATAAAATTTTTGCTTGTGGTATAATTCAGTGTTCAAATTAGTTGACTCAATAGAATGTTTGGATGGATAGGTCGACTTTAATGGAGCAAATGGCTTTGCATTGAGTGATCCCTCATCTTACCGCATTCTTTTCATCCGTTGGATTATAAAAGTGATTCAAGCAAATTTAAATGATTAAGTTGTCAGAATCTCACGGGACAGGTCCTTGTTCGAAGCACTTCTGGCTCACGTCTCATGCATTTCTCAATGAAAAACTATCGGAATAGATTTGTCATGTTCATGATAACGCGAAATATAAAGCTAATAAGTAACCAAATAAATAAGTAAGCAGAAAAATTACTTTTTCTTTTCAAGATATGAAAGAACTTTGGTTAAGACGAGGATGCGTATGGGTATGTGGCCATGTTGGTAAGGTTGCAGCTAGCTGGCCAAAAACAACGATTGTCTTCTGTTTGCTGACTACGGCGTTGTTTTCATTAAAAGCCGCACTCACACCGTAGGTAACCTTAATTTTCGTTTTATCAAAGGTAATTTTTTAAATACGAAGTGGTTTTCAGTCAAGTGAGTTCCATGGACGGTTTTTCTAGCACAAGTGCACGTTCCCGTTACGAATACAGGGTCTTTCAGGTACTTATTTATGGCGTTTTTTGCTTTGTTCGTTGTTTTTCGTACACCTGTCTTTTTTCCTTCATATTATTTCAAAAAGACTGTGGGCTTTTCAAATTACCGAAAAAATAAGATTTACAATAAGTTATGTGAACTGCCGATGGCCATTCCCAGTTATACGATTACTAGAAATGGAATGAATCGTTAGAATGCAAATGATAACTAGGAAGGCGTTGGTCAAACCCTCGTAAATGTGCTACCCATTCGACACCATTCTTAACATCACAGAGTTGGTAGAATGCGTATCCGACCTTTACGTGAATTACTGTGGCCTATGGATAACGATAGGATAACGATTTACCAAACTAGTATTAGAATTCTGGTGGACCTGGCTCGGCCGCGCCCCAGGTCCACCAGGACACTAATCCGTCCGTGGTCGAGAAATCGATATAACATTTGTCTGGGAAAAGTTATGTTTCTGAAATTAACGTGGGAACGCTCTAGTTCAGCTATATCGGAACTCTAGGAGAATCAGTATTCAGTGACGCTTATGACGAAAACAAAATCTTCAAGTGGAAGTCGAACCACGCACAAAAAAGATTTTCGCTCGGATAATGGATGCGAGAAGACAAATCGAATGCGAAGGATCCGCACAGTAGAAGTGGAAGCCGGGTTGTGTAAATAAATAAAAAATGAGCGTTAACATTCTAAATTCACATTTTAACATTTTAAACTTTTCCTTATTGCTCTCTCTATCTTTCTCTTTCTCTCCCTCGCTTTTTCTCTCTGTTTTCACCGCTTTTTCTCCTAGGAGTAATCTGCACAGACGATTTCCTTGTTTTTTCTTAAGGCCAAATTCACTATATTAACACAGACGAATTACTACCGTAGTAAACGACCGGAAGAATTCAGTATGACCGCAACTATACAGATAACTTGTTCCTTGTTGTTCTAAATAAGAGGAAGCTGATGAATTTGACGAATAATAGCTAAACAAGTTACTGATAAATAGACGGCGTCGGCGGGATTTTTTTCTTACAACCGATTACAACGTAGGCGTGGGCATAGTGAAGAAGTTAGAGGTGCGCCGTAATACACATATGGTCGTTGGCTCTATCTAGGACCCTAACAAAGGCCTCTTCAATCTGGCGTCGGAAACAGTCAGAGACGGAATCACTGTGATATAGGTCTTATAAATTTGCTAAAAAAAAAGACATTTAAAAGAAAACTATTGACTATGCTAATACACCTCGTAATAAAAGCAGCTCTTAAAGTTTCCGGAAACTGAAAAACGAAAACCAGTCTTGAGGATGGTTTCGTAAGCACGTCGACAGCATTTTGAGTTGAACATGGTTGGCTCATTTAGTAGAGTGCTGGTTTAACAGGATTTGACTCACAGGTAGCCAACGTTTTTATTTCGATCGTTTTTTTCCTGCTGCGCAAAATTATTCGGTTTTGCAATCAAAACCGTCCTTCAAGAGATGTTGATCCGGTGGTTTAATTTTGTTTACTTTTTTATGGATGAAATGATTCTACTTTTTCATAGGTGTGCACCAAATCCCGGTGTCAATCTACGTTACAGTAATCTCAAAAAGGCCTTTTCAAGTGTTTGTAAAAAGTAAAATCTAATGCTAAAGGTGTTTAAATCATTATTTTTCTTTAAATCTAAGTTCTGGTCAGCTATGGAAAAAACGAAACAGTTTCAGTTTAATGCTTTAACAATAAAGTTTATAAACAATGATAATCCATAAAGTTTTTGCGCCTTAGAGAGCAGAAACAAATTCTACTGCAAATCATGCAGTTATGTGCTAATTAGCTAGGCTTCATATGGCTTCATCGTAGAAAAAATGTTGCTCCGAGATGGTAGTTTCTTCATGAAGACTCCTTATCATGATCATATCGCATAACTCTTTCACGGCTATGCATCTTGATTTTCAATGCTCACCTTAAGTGCTCACCAATGACAGGCCGTCCGATGAGTTATCCATGCGCAAATGGATGGACTAAAACGATTAAACGCTTTGCATCATAACAACTATATAGTACACAGGCTTGGGAAAAATTGCTTCTCTTTCAATATTTTCGCGTAGATACACGACTTTTTGATCACTTAACACTTTCTTACCTTTTTGTGGTCAACTGATGGCTTGTCGAAGGCAGATTTCATACTGGGGGTGGTCCATGGATAGGTATTCTCAGCCATACTTCCAAAAGGTCGTTTGCACGGTTCAATGAAAACGATGGATACAAAAAACATGAATAAGGCACAAATACACTTCAATTATCATAAAAACCATGTGGAAAGCTAATAACATCATTGTTAGATAATGGACGATTTTTTTTCACTACATGCAAGAGTAAGATCACGGGCAAGATGTCCAAAACATTAGAACATACATAGTATAATGTAGCACTTATGTAAAACTCAGAGCGGTACGGAAAAAATGTGACGGGAGAGGACAAGAGAGCGATAGTCTCAAGAAAACCGCGCGTCGTGCACCTAGCTGGGACTTAAGGACAATACATCTTCATGCCAATGCGCATCTCATTTGCACTCCAATGACACACTGTCGTGAAAGGGATAAGGATAACATGAATTATTACTATTGTAATCATGTGGAAATCATGTGAATTATTTTGGCTATAATATTTACTGTCATTAATTTTTAGGAGTTTCTGAATGCCGACGGACAAGGTATAACGTTGTTTTTGATGTTAAAAGCCAGAGACAATCAATCAATGATTCGATTCGAATACTTGCGAGAAGCAACACAGGTTAAAATTCGTTTAGTACTGATATTATCTCTGAAAATAGTTGTAGGCAGAGATGTTGACATGTTGATGGAAAGCCTGAGCAAAAAAGGAAACCTTTAAAGAAAGCAAAAAAATCTTACCGAAGAGCATAGTTCTTCCTACATATGATTGACACGGTAGTCTTTGTTTTTAGCCGTTATCATTTCGAAAATCGATTAAAAAATTGAAAATTTTCTACTTTGCTTTTTAGATTCTGGATATAGTCTCGTCACGATTTCTAATGCATGATTCTGAGACGAGAACAGATCAATCATTTAAGGAGTTTTGTAGTGGTTTTTGTCTGGTTAACGAGCCAGTATGGCAGTTCTACGTAAGTGAAAATTATTTTCTTCCGAAACGTTCATCCTTCGAAAAAAAAAAGCTCTGGTAAAAGCACTACAATTCTTCGTTACAGAATGGTATGCGTGCATTGCAAGGTAACACCAGTGCAGAACTGGAAAAGCGAATCAGTTTAACATATCCGACATCGGAAATTTTCTCGACAAAATTTAGTCTTCTGGTGAGATTAGAAAATTGTATTTCTTATGTTTTCTATGTAGCGGAACGTATAGGGTAGTATTTAGGACTGCAGTCTATTAAATATAGGGTTTACGGTTCCATCCCGCTCCGGGCAAATCTTATCCTCCATCGTTCTGGTGTCTGTAAATTGGCGCCAGACTTGTACTGGAGGATGAAAAGGATACATGAAAACGATAGTCGATACGTTAGAAGACCATCATAAGTCAGTGTATCGGTGGAACGTGCATCCATTCACCCCTGCGATGTTACGAATGGACTCGCACATGCGCACCGCGAAGGGTTTTATAAACATCATGCAATCTATCCTCCGAATTTTCTATATCGTCTGGTCACACTAAACACATGTGAATCATATGTGTCTCATACTGTCTACGTTTGAACGAATGATAAATTTTCTATACAGATTTGTCAATTCTTCACATTTTTCAACACTTCACGTCTTAGTAACATGGAAAATTCTAATATTAATGGTTGATTAAGGCTGAGTCACCGTAAAAATTTATCTTAAAGGCATCTTCATGGAGTGCTGATAGGTATCGATTACAGTTGATAGTTTGTCCACGTGGTAAACTGACATCACGTGGAGGAGGTGGCAAAAAACGAAAGTGTTCAACGTCTTACCAACAAAAAAAATATGGCAAATGTTCACTATGCTTATGTAATATTTCTGAAACCCAATACGTTAACAGAGAGTACACCTTATTAAATGATATGGATAATGGGAAAACTGTAGCCGCTTTTCTTCCAATAGTACCACTTTCTATCGAATTTTCCCAGTTTTATTTTTCATTACCTTAACCGACCTATCGCTAACAAGTCTGGAAAGTCTTTTTTACAGCCGCATTTTTTTGGAGTTGAATTGAATGAAGACGGTGAAACTCTGAAAAGTGTTGGCCTTATCGCGTTACTATTTCGTGCCGAAAAACGTTCATCATGGACACCGGAAATGGTGAAAGAATGGGAGCTTAAAGTTGGCTATTTTTTCGCAAAGTAAGTTTAAATTTCCAAGTTTATGACCTTCTAGAAAACCGAGCGTATTAGGTTTTAACGAAGTTTTCTCTCCTATTTCTTTTCAGAGAATATAATCAAACGAAAATTCAAGTGAATGTTCTATCGACAGCAATCGTTGAACGCGGTTCGTTTCTAGTTCCCATTAAAAATCTTTATGTGTTTTTAACGTGAAGGAATGTTTATGGTCACTTTTAGAACAGTTAATTCTATTTCTATGATTATACATAATCTTATTTCATTCGTATTTTATATATGTGTATATTTGCAACTTTCGCTTTCCATGTTTATTTCACTAAGTTCTCCTTGATCCCTTATATCTCTTGTTAGCGACTCTATACATTCTTCCTTAACGCCGTTATAAGAAGAACTATCTTATTAGACTAATGTTTTTCTTTAATCCTGGCACAAACGTCACTTGTCGGTTTCACGGCAAGTGACTAAAGAATGTTTTAAAAACTAAATAGAAATTAACACCATAAGTAAGGGCGCGTGGCGCAGAGGTCAGAAGCGCCCTGCAATAAACACATGGAATCGAACATCGCGCCCATGACACCCATGACGCCATTGCCGTGGTAGGCAAATTGGTACCAGACTTGTCTGGGAGGGTAGTAACACTGGCTCGATACATCGGTAGGCCACCGCGACTCATTGCGAGGGTCAGATATGCATTCAATCCCCTCCAAACGACGCTTAGTGGAGTCAAGTGCATGGCACATCACTCAGGGATTGGTCAAGGCCGGAAGCTTTATCCTTTCATCGTTACTATAAATGATCGTTAAATATATGATGCAAAGTAATAAGTGATGGATAACGTTGGATGAATCAATAAAATAAGCAGCGATTCTAACAGTTTCATAACCAAATAGAACTTCAACTAAATAAACTGCAATGCTTTTTTGTTTATTTTTCAGATATCGTACGTTCTGGTGAATACCTTCAACCGTTTATACTTGTCGGATTTGTCATTATGTGCACATTTTGTGCTACAACGACAATCATAAGCTCAGTGGTTATGTTTCACCACAGGATCACATTTAATAAGGTAACCTGTCGGTTACCATTTGTTTTTAAAAATAAGTACTCCTGGAAAAAGGGACCTAAAAAGAAAGAGAAAAAATAAATTCTTTATGAAAGAAAACTTTTTCCGATACAAAGTAAAAGTGATCTAGGCGTTTTTTAAGGCTTTTTTTCTCGTCAAATCTTTCTATGGAGCATAAAAAACAAAAGAAAGAAAAAGGAGGAGTAAGAATTAAGAATGAATTGCTCTCATAATCATTCAGAAACCACTAGGAACAACTTAGAATGAAAAAATATATGAAAAAAATAAGACAAATACAAAACAACAAAGCAAACAACGAGAGCAATATTATCAAACAGTAGGAGTACTGTAGATGCTTTATCCAAATATATTTATAGGTTATTCTTGCTATTACTGCATGTATTGTGCCGTTTTTGGCTTGTGGAACTGCATTTGGTGTAATATTCCTATTTGGAGTGACTTTTTCACCGCTTCTGTGCATTACACCATTTCTCGTAAGTTTCTTTTTAGTTTTTTTTTTTTAAGATTCTCCTTGTGTTTTTCTATGTTTGAAAAAGAGCGAATGTTTGAAAGGGCAGTTATGTCGCTCATCAGTAATTCGGTACCGCTTCAACCCTGCCGCTTTCTCAACAAGCCGCTCAACCACTAGGAGTCGGGAACTTGGTAGCAGACTCATCTGACACCAGTCACACCGGCGAATCCACGTGGGAATCCCCTATCACGGCTATCTCAGGAATGCAGGAAGAATTGGCTCGATCAATATTCAACGTTATCCATAACGAAGACGAAAATCCTCCAGTTTCACTAGAACCTATGCGGGAAACTTTCAGGACGTTCGTGGACAGTAGACGTAGGAGATGAATCGGATGCAAGAAGTGCAGCGATCGCCAGATTTTTAAAAATTACTCATATAACGAAGTATATATGAAAGAACCATCAAACTCAAAAAGCCACTTCTCATTTACGAAATCGTTGAAGGAAAACATGCATTACCTTTTATATGAATAGGTATTGGCCAAATGTTAAACAAGACCTTGTTTGTTAGCAATGGTTCCTTTCTCTTACAAACAGCAATGGCTGTGCAAAAAGTACAACTACTAAAAAAAAGTACTGATGCCGTTCTTAAACAGAGGAAGTGCTGCTTGTACTATTATTACTGAAAGTACGAAGTGCCTGCCAAAAAGTGCTACTAGTAGAAGTAGTAAGTTGCTGCGCTTCAAGCAGACCAGCAAATCAGCGCGGGTCAACTGGATAGCAGGAGGGGTGGTGATGGCGGTCGCAGACGTGGAGCAATGAAGTCTGCACTAGTATCTAATGGCACCACTTGGTGATTAAAAGACGCTAAAGTGTTACAAATAAACTGAACAGTAAAATTTCAGGCTCTTATCAATAAAAGAATACATGTTAGCTTTGATTTAGGCATTGGCCATTAGTGTTGACGATGCCTTTCTTATGATTCATGCATGGAATCGAATTGAAAGTAATGACAATCAAAGTAAATGCACACGAGCAGAGAAAATCGCCCAGGTTTGTGATTTTGTTGAACGCACCTTTATTCTTTTTTTAAAAGTTTCTTATGCCAGAAAACTGTAAGAAACTTAGAACGCAATAATCAAGATTGATATGGGATCAGATTATCACCACCAACAACACAACAGTGGTGCATGGTGCCATTCTAATGACCATATAAGTCCTTTTCTCACCTTTTTGCTCATACTCCTTTCGTTTAATGCTCTTCTCACACGACTGCTCTTGTTCTATTTGAAGTGCTATTAATACCACATTACTTACTTACTTGATGCTTGAACGGCCCGTCCTCACTAGTTGTGGAGGCCCCAGCATAATCACCATTTTTCGGAAATTTGCTGGTTAAGCCATTGTGGTTCCCTGGAATCTCGAGGACATCCTGGCGAAAGTTTACCCCAGGTCGTCACCACGGCAGGCAGTCGCAGTCCTTGAGGGTCAGAGGAAGATTTGCCACCATGTGATTTTGATACGAGGACGGTAGTGGATCCTGGTACTGGTTTGCTCTTATCTTGGCTTCTTGTTCGAAACGCCGGAGTCAGCTTGGGAGACCCTGCCAGGGGATGGGTCCCCGCTGTACATCGCAGTCCGACACCCAGGAACGCCTCCCAGCCACGATGAGGCGGTGAACCATTGGGAGGGATACCACAGTTAATCCTATAATTACCATAAGCACTATTTCAACTTATTATTTACTGCCTACTCTTTTTAACGGCAAGGTATTCATTGTGAAATATAACTTCACCATAAGTACTGTTGCTAAAGCTTTAGGTACTATCAGAAACCGGACCTGCGATCGCCATATCGGCCATTACAAACGTACTGGCATTTGGATCCGGTGCGATTTCGTCTCCACCAGAAATTCGTATTTTCTGCATTGGTAACGCTGCTTGCATTTTCCTCGATATGTGCTATCAACGTTAGTTTTATTCACTGTTCTCTCCCTGTTTTCCTGTTTTCATTTATTTCCTTCTCTCATATTTTTTTGTTTTCTTTCACTGTTGTTTACTTTTTTCATTGCTTTCATTTTTCTTTTATTTCCTTTCTAATTTCCAAGAAAATTTCAGTCACCTTCTATGCAGCAGTCATGTCACTGTTTGCTGACTCTCCACAGTCATCAAACGAAAAAGAGGTATGTATATTTTCTCAGTATCACGATTTTATCGCTTCCTGATTATCACGATTTTTCGATTATCATGACTATTGCTGTTATTTTTGGAGGCAACTGAATGTTTATTATTGGACCACTTGTAGGGCAGTGATTAGAAATGTCCTGAAAAACATACGTGTCCCGACACTACTTTGAACTCGTACCTAGAGTAGACCTAACATGTCGTTCGTTCGGGATCAGCAGACCACTAAAAGGTTTCTATAGGAAAGTAAAAACATCGAGATGATACAATAGTAGGCAATAGAAAGTTATTGGTAAAGGCTAAATATGCATAAAGTAACTTTAAAGCTGAGCGGGATCGAATACACGGTGTACCAACCAGGGATTGATCAGCAGCAAACGCTCCATCTTTACTCTTTGCTACTGCGACTATAAATATTTAATTTTTTAATTTAATTTTTAATTTTCTAATTTTAATTTTTAATTTTTTTATTTTTAATTTTATTTTATTAATTTTTTTAATTTTTAATTTAATTTTTATTTATTTACATTTTCTTAGTTTACATATTATGCTGATCCCAGAGCTGCTCCCATTAGTTGGGTTGTCTCACATCAGTCATCCGGGCCCTTCCGATTTACATGCGAATTCGTCTGCTACTTAAAAACTTTTGTTCCCTACATAAATTTAGTTGAACGCTAGTCTAGTTGATTCTGCTGGAAAGCTGGAGATAGTTGAACCAGAGCGTCTTCACATCTTGATCACAGATTTTGATCTTTGTGAATTTGATGGAACTTTTGCCAAGCAAGTCTGCTACCAATTTTCGAACGTCGTAGGAATCGGAAGAAAAGTTGGATATGGCGGCGTCAAAGCAGCGACCATGTATGTATTGCAGGTTATGTATAACAAATTCGCTTTCCACCTGGAATTATTAATATTGTCTCTTCTAATTCACTTTTTCCAGAAATTCTGTTTGGCGCCCCGCCCATAAGCAGTGGGTAGAGGTGATGTACAATAGACAATGGATCGGTTGCTGCTTCTCTTTCGCGTTTAACGATCACTAAGCCTCTCTTCTCTGCGGATTAAAAATTGGTTGCAGAGTTGTCTGGAAAGATAAAAACCACGAAATTGATACACCGGCAGGCCGCTGCAAGTCATTTTATAGGCAAGACATACATTCAATCACCGTTACAATTTTGCTAATGGCACCGAATGCATGATCCCCTAGTACATAACGTCGTGGTCGACGGACGCGTGTGGGGCAGCGGTCGGAGTCGTCCGGCAAAACACACGTGGAATTGATCTCCATGCCTATTGCCAAACATTCCATCCCTCCAGGGTCGCAAATTGATACCAGACTTGTGTGGGAAGATGACAACACTGGCTCGATACATCGGTAGGCTACCGCGAGTCATTCTAAAGGCCGCATATGCATTCATTCACCTTCAAACGATGCTTAATGAAGTCGAATGCATGGTGCATCCCTCAGGAATTGATCAACTACCAGAGCTTTATCCTTTATCTTTTTAGTCCATTACTTCCTGCTTGTAGCTGCTCCAGTCGGATACGGGAAACTTCTCGTCGGCAGCGGTTTTCCTGGTTTTTTCACAGTGAAAAAATCCTGTTTTTTCAATCACTAGGATGTTTGTGGGGTTGTGAACACGACAGAATTGTAGAACAGACTTTGCTGCATCGCTATAACGGTACAAATGATATGTATATCCCTGTTTACTATGTGTTACCATGGTTCATCATCCAAACACGTTGATCTGAGCACCTGGAAAGTTTTTCATATCTGCACATTTTACACAATGACCATGGTGATTCAAGTGAAATGACATTTAATTGCTACTCAAATAACCAATCAGTGAATGACTATGAAAAAAAAAAGTTTTCATAAATCATAAGTGTAGAAAGCGGTTTCTGATCTCACTCGTACCATTCCGATCTGCTTTTGATTAGTTATTGAATAAATATACTTAGTGCATTAAAAGTCTCTTAAACCCACTGAACCAAATATGGACACATAACCATAATGATGCTAAGATACTTGCAAAACTTTGGACCGCTGGTGTCTGCTGTGGGGAACGAACACGCTAATACCCTTTCCCGAGTTTAAAGCCTTCACCACCACACCGTGCGAGACCCTCGCATCGTGTTTTCTCAGCTGTATTATTGACCTATACGTGCTATGTGGTGAACGCGTTAGACGCCGGAAAGGTATAGCGCGCTCGGTCTCCACCGCAGGCACCAGTGGTTCGTGGTTTTGCAAATATCTCAACATCGCTATAGTTAGATTTCACACGATACCGCTCCATAGAAAAAGAATAGGCAGTAAATGAAAAGTGACGACATCGAATATGGACACTATAGTGTCCATAGGGGCATTCTGAGCTAAGGGCTTGTTCAGCGCTAAGCGCTTCATTCTTTATCATTTTCGTCATTTTGGATTAATCAGAAACGGTTTTAGATGTCATCACGTTTAAAGCATGGCGCTGAAAAGTTTCTACGATGTTATACCAACGTCGTGGCCGATGCAAGAATGTCATTTATAGTAATTTTCGTATGGACTGTCTACGTTGCAGGAGCTATTGTGGTATTTGGATTACGTATTTATTAGAACATTTACTAACGCTCGATTTCGACCATCCGTGAAATTTCTTCGATTGTGTGTCGAATGGGAGCGTGTGGCGCAGTGATCGGAAGTGCGTGCAACACACACGTGGAGTCTACGATCCCAGCGCCTATGGCTCACCAAGCCTTCCATCCCTCCGGGGTGGACAAATTGGTTCCAGACCTGCCTGGAAGGATAGCAGCACTGGCTCGATACATCGGTAGCCAACCGCGAGTCATTGTAAAGGTCAAATATGCGTTCAATCACCTCCAAACGATGCTTAGTGAAGTCGAATGCATGGCTTAACCCTAAAGGATTGATCAACGCCGAGAGCATTAGAGCTTTTACAGCTCTGTGTGTCGAATATTCCATTCTTATTCTCGGAAATTTGACAGCATTCTACCAAATGTGAACGTTTCTTGTGTGGACCCGAAGTGTCCGATGTTCTAAACCCCATATCAATCAATGTTTTTTAAAGTTACTTTTAAAGCTACTTAATTTTTTAAAGCTTTTTGTTGTATCTTTTAAGGGCCTCTTTCATGTCAATATCGACCTGTCACCACAAAAGCTATTTTTACCCGATTCGAACGTAATTGAAGTAAGTTCCAAAGAATCCTTTCGTGACAGTTTCAGTGTAATGGATATTTTCGAACTTCTTAAAAAGTTAGCCACTCGTTTTTATTATTATGGATGTTCAGTCGAGTTTATTTACTTAACTAGTTTAAGATAAAAATCACTTCCCATTTCAGACCGATCGTATTCATAACACTTACGTCATTCCGTTCTACACACCTGCTACAGTCGTCGTCAACAATCCAGGAAATATCTCGGATCCTGATAATGTTCGTGAACTTTTCGCTGTAAAACGAGCATTTGAAAGTATTCCTGATGCTATTGGACCTGAAAGTACAAAATTCTTCTTAAGGTAAGCAGCTCAGTTCTAATCAATCTGATCATATGACTTAATCATGATAAAGTTATGGTATTTTTGGATATATTTAGGTTCGTTAGTTCGATTAGCTTGCCTTATCCATCCACAGGACAATAGTCTCTGAGAATATAGTTTGTAATCAAAGAAAATAAAATTGAAGAGCAGAAACAAGTTGTTCGACAGAATCAATAGAATAATTCACCAAAGCCCACCAACCAACATAGACCCCAGAGGTAGCCTGGTTGATGTTCCTCATGTAACAAAGTTTCATTTTCCAATTCGGAATTTTCTTTGCTTTACATTAAGAATGTTTCCTATCTGTACCAAAGAGTGAGTATTCGATACTTTCGACTTTCGTGACTTCATTGGAAGTCACGAAAAAGCGGCTCTGAAGAAGGCAATACTGCCGAAACGTCAGCTAGCGTTGTATTGTATTGCGGTTTTTTATGGAAGTAAATGTATGCTGTTTAAAAACCTCGCGATTGCTGAACAAGAAAACGACACTATTGGACTGGTTTGATACCAGGACGGTGGTGGATCCTATTATTGGTTTACTCTTAGCTAGGTTACCTGATGGAAGCGCCGGACTTCTTCTCAACTTGGGAGACCCTGCTGAGAGGATGAATCCCTTCACTGTACATCGCAGTCCAACACCCAGGAACACCTCCCAGCTACGATGTGGAGGTAAACCGTTGAGAGGTCTCATGGAATGTATTGAGTTAAATGCATCATTTGCTTTCTTTTCTTTGTGAATACGCTTTAATTCATCAAATTTGCTATGCTTAGCATTTGTTTCTTATTTTGACACTTGCTACAGAGAGTACCAATGTAAAGAGCAAAGAAATAGATATAGAAAAATATCGTTGAAAACTCACCGGCATATCGTTAAGTTGAAATGAGCGCTTAAAACCGTTATTGCTATCTCGAAACATCACCAAAGCATCAAAACTATCTGGAGGCATTCCTTTACTGTAAACGATAGGATTCTGGTCACTACTATAATTCTGTTCAATCACCCAACTTTTCCATTTCTTACTAAATGCATCAGATGTCGTCCGCAAGGACTTATTTATAAACTGCCACCAATGCGATACCAAAATTCTAAAGCTTATGTTGAAAATTAGGCAGTACAATGAGATTATGATGAAAAATGATGAGGTTTGATGATCCAGATTTTTAGCGACTACATTAAATATGAAGCGACCTTGACTAATGAGCTTGGTGATGAGGCCAGCAGTGTAATTTCAATCGATGATTTTTTAAAATGGCCAGAATACTCATACTGGAAAGGCTTTGTTAAGAGAGAGAACGAATCGATGTGAGTTTTGATTCACCTGATTCGATTTTTTATTTTTTTTTGTTTCTTTATTATCAAGTTATTTGTGCTACCTTATGGATTATATTAATGTAAAAAAATCTTTCTGAAGAGAAATAAATGTCGCTCTTGTGTTATAATTCACATCCTTCCTTTGATGGTCGAGTAACTTGAACAAGCACTAGTCTGGTGACATCGTCGTTAATCTTTCTACCTTACATCATCCCGTCTCAAGCTCTTCATACTCACCTTGGCCCACTCCGTATGCCTGTTCCGGAATTAAGAAAGTATAATACCTATTTATTTCACTCTGATTGCTGTTGATACCCACTGGTAAAGTGAGGAGCATTTGTGAATAGGTTGCATGTGCTAAAAGAGTCTACTCACTGTGGAATCCTAGAATATCTATGCTAGAGCGTTCTCGATCTTCATCACAAGCAGTCTCCAACTTCTGTGGATTGTCGGCAGCTACCATTTTTTGCTACCAATTTCCAGGGCACGGAGGAATGGGAGGCTTGGTTATCCCGAGACGAATCAGTGCCTTGTTGTTTTTTACCTACTAGAATATAGAAGGTATATGTCGAATCGGCGCAGCAGAAACATGGGGTCTATTACCTGGAGCCACCTGAACAAGGTCGCTTCGAGGCGGCCCTTACTAAGGAAATCCTAAGGAAAAGACAAATCAATCACTTATGTAAGCCTTAGGTATTCAACTTCATCTAGCAAGTAAAGTGGATGCATATTTAATTTATAGAAAGTTCTTGGAGCATACCAGTGTATCTATCCAGACAAATCTGGTACCTACTGGTTATAGCATAGGACCAGAGCTAAAACCTTCTGAAAAATGTGTATTTCAAGTTCAACAGTTTACTAAACGCACTCCATATGGCAAATATATTAATTGTAACTAAAAACTTTATTTGGTTATTGAGTGACGAATGATTTTTTAGTGGATCACAAGGTATTGCGCAATTTATATTCGTAACTGGATACCACGGTGCTCATTTGGCGTCGTGGAATGAACGTGCACGTCTTCTACGGAGCTGGCGGGAGCAAGTCGACCATTTTGCGAAGTAAGTCATATCAACATCACCTGTTGAGACAATCATGATGAAAAAGCAGTGGATGACGGCTGACATGGAGACGGAGTAGAGACTTGGTCGACATTGTGAATTTTCCAACTTGGAATAAAATGCTTTCTTGTAGGCGATTCAACTTGAGTGTTTTCACCGAAGACGGTTTCTACATCGATTTGCTCGAGGTACGACATTTAAGAAGTTACAGTAATATTTGAGCAAAACGACTACTCGCTCTTTAAGTATTCGCGAAGTTAACCAAAAAAAAAAACTTGTGGATTGCACGTTCCTTCTCCTTTTCTGTTCTACATTACTAGTAACATTAAGTGAATATTTAAGAATACTACCCGTAATGTGTCGTTTTCTTGTTCAGAAATCGCGAGGTTTTTAAACAGCATACATTTACTTCTATAGAAAAACACAATACAATACAACGCTAGCTGACGTCCCGGCAGTATCGCCTTCTTCAGAGCCTGGAAGGGTATACTGATATACAATCTATTAGGCCAAACGCTTCAATGACACTTACAAAAAGACGAAAGACTCTCTGGTAATTACATGATCAACAACTTCTCGAAAAAAACCCACCGCTTTTTTCGTGACTTCCAATGAGGAAGTTTAGAACAGCTGATTATAGTCGCCTGTGGTTGACGACTGCACCATCCCACATCATCCCACAAATCGATGCGAACATATGGGATCAGGTCGCGTATGACCTCCGGGCATTCATCCCTGATATTCATTGTAGGCTTTTTGGCATTTATCCAAAAAGCCTCTTAATCCAATAAAGTGTGTGGACCCAACCTTAATTCAATAAAGTGGGTGGACCTATCCGTAATTGCTGTGGATTGGTGTTCCGTATAAAAAATCTGTTAAGTTTACCCAGAACGAACTAAATTGCACTTCTTAAACTAATTATTTACTGCATACTCTTTGTAATGGCATGGTGTATTGCGAATTATAACTTCAGTGATGCTGAGATATTTGCAAAACTTTGGACCGTAGTTGTCTGAGGTGGGGACCGAACGCCCTCTGCGGATGATGGCGTTGTTCGATAGAATTAGCTGAGTGACAAGCGAAATGAAGGACCCGCATGTTGTGGTGGTGAACGCGTTAGCCTCCGGAAAGAGTAATAGCGCGTTCGTTCCCCACCGTCGACGCCGGCGGTTCGGAGTTTTGCAAATATCTCAGCCTCACTGAGGTTATAAATTGCGCTTTATTCCATTGAATTGCTTAAAACATTATGGTGGTGACCTTTCTTTCGTGAAAATATCCCATGAAAAGAAATTACCTTTGTCATTTATCCAGCTTATTAAATTATAGTATGAAGATTTTATTCCCTATGTAGTGCTGTGCAGTACCGAGACGCTAGGGTTTTCAGTCGATTCCGTCAATCACATGGCAATCTGCCTTGGCGACGTTCATCAGCGTTGTCGTTGTTTGTTCGCTTTTCATCAGCCATGCGGCCACCATTGTTTTTGTGGCAATGTCAGTCTTCGCCACCTGTATCGGTTCGTGTTTCTCATTTTATCAGTTTGTAGTTTACTTTCCATGTTATATTAGCCCTAGAACACTTCGTAGAAAAATGAACTTCATTGAATTCCACATAAGTTATTACAACTCTGATAAAGGATAAAAGATAAGGCGTTCATCGTGATTAATCCCTGAGAAAAACGTAATGCATTCGACTCCATTCGTGGCCTTGTAGAGACTGTTGAATGCATATTTGCTTATGGATTAACCTATTGGAGCCTTTCGATAAACCAAGTCCGTGTTTCTACCTTCTCTGACATTTTTGCTGACATGTTAGCGGCACCGGTGAACCGATGGGGTAGCTTAATCTCTGGAAGCTAATCAGAAATATTTCGGGACAACTGCGGCCATTGAGCGCTTTAATTACATGCGCCATTCTAACTCTATGTGTAACGTGAGAACTCAATTATGAATAAGAATAGGCCATGAAAAAAGCCAGATTGGTTCTGAAAAGTGGAATTTTAATGCTCATCTTCGAATATTAATGAAGCTCCGACGCGTGACATAGGCACTTCATCTAAATAATTTATTATTCAGGAGTGTTCAGCTACATGTCCATGTTTGGCATGACATTGGATCCGATGGTGATGGCGATTTCGATCATGTGCATTGGATTCAGTGTGGACATACCGGCTCACGTCTCGTTTCATTTTCATGCTGCAAGTGAGTTTCTCATAGCATAAATGCTTATACTTCATACTTCGTATCGTATCCTGTACAGTATGGGCTTGAAAATGTTACATTCCGTTCCCCATGCCGCACAATCTTTAAGCAATTTTCTATAGTCATTGGATCCCATAGGTGCGCGCAAGATATAGTCTCATTTAGTGGAGAAACACACTTAATAGTTACTTCTTCATAACGTCAGGAGTTTTTCCTTATCTTTTACACTGGCAATATTTTTCAAATAGTGGTTACAGTTCGTTCAAAACCCACTACATTATGGATATTATGAAGAAATGTTAAAAAGTCTTGACTAATAGATTGAGTGATAGCCTGGAAAAATTGCCATTCCCATTATAAAAGAACGTGAATAGGCAAATGGACAATTGTTTGTTTTCTCGGGCATACGGTGTCTTATAAATTCTACAATATCCGGTGCATAATTGACACGATTAAAACTCAAAATTCTTTCAAGAAAAACTACGGGATCGCTTGGTCTACGGTTCTGTCGCTCTTTATACTCTTGGTTTCGAACAATGAAGGAAAAATTCACAAATAAAAAAGGTCACAAAGTGGAAGCCTAACCGATGGCGTACCATGGAAGCAGTTCCACTGCAGTTTCCTGATGGAATCAAACTTTTGCATAGAGACAGGAAATCGTTCATTTCTATATAGTAGAGGGGTAAAAGATACTGGGTGCATTATATCTGCTTCCTAAGATTTCTTTCAGTCTTCCATCTAGTTCCTAGTACTGTAGTCTTCACCATGTTTCGCTAAAATATTCATTGTTGCGAAAAAATGAGTCCCAACGGAGGAAATCGTCCTTAGTGACCTTTATTATTTTTCTCGTTGGTGATGACTGCGGGTAACCCACCAAAACCCGTCCAAATCATACTCATAAGCAGAGAACGCTCATCTTCAACTGCTAGTGATGCTCATAATTATAACGACAGTGGAACTTTCTTCGAAGCGGATTTAGAGATCTCTTAGAGATGATGGGCTACTGGAAAGCTTGACGACGATTTGATGTACACTAATACTGGTGACATCCACAGTAGACTGATGCGTTTAAAAGATAGAAACATAAAGTTCTTGGTGTTGATCAATTCCTAAGGGATGCGCCATGCATTCGACTTCATTAAACATCGTTTGGAGGTGATTGAATGCATATCTGATCTTTACTTGTGGTGGCCTACCGATGTATCGAGACAGTGCTCCAGTGCTGTTATCCTTACAGACAAGTCTGGTACCGAATTGCCGACCCCGCAAGGATAGAAGGCTTGGTGAGTCTGGAGCGTGAGGATCGATCCCATTTGTATGGCAGAGTAGGCCCCTCCGACCACTGCACCACTCGCGTCCTTCTGATAGGTTTACTTCAACAAAATTCGGTCACACCGTCGATTAGGTGTTCATGGATGATCAGCTGCGATATGCAATAAATACATCTGTCAGAGGAATCATTCAAATTAAGTAAGAGAACATTTACATTAAACAATATAGTCTATTTTTTCCATTAAAGCCATCGATTCAATATCTATCTTCGTAGTATTTTTTGCCATAGAAACTACCTTCATGCCGCGTATAACTTCTCGTCGTTTAAGGATTTCATATGTCTAATGGAAAATCTTTTTCAACACTTTCTTCAAAGTCGTCCGATAATATCGAAGACTTTCAGTCAAGGTGAGAAATTGATCGAATATCGTAGAAATGGTGCAAACGATCTGAGAGCACCTGTAAAAATTCAGCTTTAAAAAAGTTCATCGTATTTACTGCAGTAACCAATACATTTTCAGACTTCTGCATACATTGTGCTCTATAGGATTTCCAGTGATTCAAGCTGGCCTCTCTACAAATCTTTGTGTGTTTCCGCTAATTTTTGTTCCACTCTATATGGCTCAGGTTAGAGTTTTAAAGGGTATATAGTGAAAAATACTGCGCAGGAGAACTGCCATCTTAACATCTGTTCACGCCTATTACTAGTTCGTGAAACAATACAATATTTTATATTCATCATTTTCACACCTATTAATCTTCTGTTGCTCATATGTTTATTCTATACTTACTTGATACTTAAATGGCCTATTCTCACTGGTTGTGTGGGTCCAACGTAATCTCCGTTTTTTCGGAGATTTGCTGGTTAAGCCGTCGTGGTTCCTTGGAATCACGAGGTCAGCCTGGCCACAGTCTGTTCCAGGTCGTCGCCATGAAGGCAGTCGCCGTCTATATGGATCAGAGGGAGATTTGCCACCGTGCGACCAATTTGATACCATGACGGTGGTGGATCCTGGTATTGGTTTACTCTTAGCTAGGCTTCCTCATGGAAAAAAGCGGACTCCTCACAGCTTGGGAGGCCCCATTGAGAGGATGAATCCCACCGCTGTACATCGCAGCCCGACACCTAAGAACACTTCCCAGCCACAACGAGGCGGTAAACCGTTGGGATGGTTTATTTTATACCATTCATATAATTCAAAAAAGAACAATATTACTTAGAAGGGAAAGCAAAGAGATGAAAAGGGGATACCAGAATTAAATGTGCAGAGAAAAAACAGTTTCACTGAGCAGCGTGAGATTAGCGAAAACAAGAACAAATTAAGATTTTGTGTCGTGGTTTTTCTTCGAAAAAAAAGGATAAAGAAAGGCAATACATTTTGTGATGAGAAGGGCAGTGTGGTTTCAAAACTAATGGATGACAGTTGTAATCACGAACTCTAACGTTTTCTACATTGGTGCAACAGCGATCACGACTTAGAATGTAAGCGAAGTCATCGCTTCTCATAAATTTCTGCAGGGAATGATGGATGACAAATTTCCGAAGAAAACAATAAAAGAAAAGAAACCTAAAAAATGATACAGAATAGTTTCACTTTGATACGACGCTACGGTTAGAATGTCTTAACTTTTATTTGCTACCTGTTCCTTTCCAACGCAAAGTGCACTGTGAAATAAAACCACAGGGATGCTGAGATATGAGCAAAAGTGGGTTCGTCGGCGATTTTTGGCCTCCGGATCATTCCCGTTGACGCGTGACTTCTGATATCACCCATATAGTTTAAAAATAACGAGGAGAAAGGTAAAACAAGGGCTTCGATTGCTTTTGTAGATAGCACGGGAGCTCCAGGTAAGGGTAGTCGCGGGTTCGAAACTCTTGAGGTTCCGAGTTTCCTAATACCTCTGCATCCTCGTGGCTATTACCAGAATTAAGCAAGAAATATGCTTATTTATATATCCTTATGAACTGATCTTGTTGAGCTCGTGCGAGGTGGGTATAGTTGTCGTTGCTGTTGGTGTTGTTGGTCAATGGTTCACGTTTCGACGTTTCGTCCCACTCGTGACATCACGGCTCTGAGGAAGACGAAATCGCCGAAACATCAGCCATGGACCAACAACACCAACAATAATGACAACGACAAGAACAGCAACAACAACAACAACGGCAACTTATACCAACCTTGCATAAGCTCAACAAGATCAGTTCATAATCACGTATAAATTATTTATGCCGAGGATTATAGAAAGTTCGTGTTTTGAGTTATTAAGGAAGTAATACTGTATTAAATGTCTGCCCAACATAGCAGAACTGGTCAGTTGGTTGATGCCGAGTTTAAAATCGCTATTATTTCGTATTACTTACCATTCCTTCCACGGATCTCCCTCATATGAGGGATCTCGAGCCGGTTAGTCGCGAGGCTCCGTTGCGCGTCGCCAGGTGCGAATGGCGGGTTAATCGCGGACAAAAAGCGACCTTTGCTTACCTGAGACGCAGGTGGATCCAGTGGATGAACTCCATGTTTTCCTTCTGCGCTGATTTGGCACATACTTCTGTATTTGCTAGGCGTAATTATGCATGCGTGCGTGGATGCGTTCTTGCTTATGCGGATTGTATTCTACGAGTCCATTCGGCCAAAAGCCTGCAATCAAGTGACTGGGAAATATATGGGAGGCTGTTAGGAGTCGCCTCCAACAAATAAGCTCCATGTCCACTCTGGGAGAGCATGGCAAACTAACCGTGAGTGTACCCAGCCCACATTCAGAGATCAGCGAGCTAAACGTGGGTATCAACAAGCCAAGCACACCAAAATAAACGGGCCTCATTCCCCTTACTCCGAGAGATCCACCGATACGGCAGCGTTGCATAGGATGACTACGGAGAAACCTGAAAATTTTAGGGCCGCTCTATGCTGTCTAAAATCAAAATCTTTACGTTAACGCTATGAAAGCTGAGAGTTCGAAAATCACAAAGAGACGTCTACCTCCGGAAACATTCGAGCTGGTACGCCAGCGTGGAATGGTACGAACTACAGGTAATCGCCAGTTCATTCCGAACTTGCAAAACAATGCAGACTGGCGATAAAAGAAGATCTTAAAGAGAGAAGAGCAGCAGTTATGATCGAAGCTGCAGAGACTGCGAAGAGCATTCGCAAAGCCCACCGAAGCTTTCCATATTACAAAACCAAGGTGACTGCACTTCGACACTCAAACGCAACAGTTACAGCTTCTAGAAGGCAATGGCGAAGACCACTCAGGATTTACTTATGTGATCTTATAGACTGATCTTCTTAAGCTGACAGGAAGTTGGTACAGATCTTCGTTGTCGTCGTCGTTGTTTTTTCGGTCGCTCAGGATTATTGCTCGGATCTCTTCAATGCCCACATCCTCCTACTCTCATACCAAATAAAAGAAGATGGATGTATCGTCCCACCGACATGCTATTTCATCGGTGAAAAACCGAACAACAGCAAGTGCGGAAAAGATTGGATCCGAACATATGAAGAGCCTTCTGCCAATCATTATAAGCATACTGATCCGGCTCCTCGTACGTTACCTGTCAGAATGTAAGGTTCCTACTAATTGGGAGCCAAGCAGGACTGTGTTGTTGCTCAAGAACGGTGACCTCAAGAAGGGTGGGATATCGGCAACTATCGCACAACCTGCTTACTCTCCGTCGTCTACAAGCTTTTCACTAGAGTCGTCCTAAACAAGATTTATCGAACACTGGACGAAGGACTGCCATGTGAGCAAGCACGACAGGATCGTATGCCCCATTCACGCTCAACGGAATAAATATTACCGAATGCTCCAGTTACATCCATCTAGGTAGGGAAATCAAAATGATGAAAAACGCAGCGCCAGAGTTGAGCACGAGAAAGCGATCGTCTTGGGAAGCTTACAGAAGCGTCGAGAATGTACTGTAGAGAAAAAACACCGGATCGCATGCCCATATTTTCGACTCCACCATTCTGCCTGCCTTAATGTGTGCATCAGAAATCTGGTCGTTACGAGACCATTTAGTGTTATAGGGCGATGCTAGGAGCACTACGTATCACGCAATGGGGAAGATATCCGAAGTTCTGACCTATGTCATCGATTAAAAACCAGAAACGCCATTCTACACGTGAAATTTTGGAGGATATGATGGGTCAGGCATGTAATTCGTTTGAGTGACAACCAATGGACAAAAGCCATTACCGAACGGATTCGTAGAGATATCAAACGCACAGCCGCAAGACTACCGTCGGAGTTCTTCACGAAAATACTAGGAGATTGATATGACGATCGAGTCCCTACAACGATCAGAACCCACTAGGTTACTCTTGCTCGCGACAGGGAAAAATGGTAGATTTACTGGCCCCCGCTCGAGTCTACGTGACGACAGATAAGACAGGTGATACATTCCCGTAATGATTCACCTATTCATGGCTGATCAGAGCCCTTCTAGGTGATGAGGAACTGCGATATACAGTTGTCGCTTCAAAAAGGTCACCTACCCTGAAAACAACTCTGATATCTTTATACTCCAGCTGATTTTAGACTTTTCGTTCGACGACGACGTTCTTTTGGTAAACGTTTCACGGCACGGACGAATGAGTTGCCAGTGTGTAACTTCTTGCCAAAGTAGGAGAGGTTGAGCAAAACCAAAAGTGGTCTGTTCCTCGCGTATTCTCAGTAAGTGGAGCCCAGTAAGATTACTGATTTCTGCTCGTGTCACCTGGGGATGGTTGATTGGTGCGTTGCTGGGTTAGAAGGTTATATTTTTCATTAGCTCTCGAAACAGCTGTATCAAATCAACCAAACTTTCTTCACGAGATGCCTGTTTCCAATCCTTGTGTGGTTTGTTACAGTGTGAATGGGTTTCTAATCAAACGGCGGCGATTCCTAGTTTGTTCTATGGGGAGTTTCCGGTTGGAGTTGTCGAACTTCTTTCCGGTTTTGATGACCTTGCCAGTAAAATGAAACTTCTGCTTTACACCAATATACGAAGCATAGGAGAGTCACTATGACAATGGACATATGCACACCACACATCACCAAGAAACGACAAAAACGACAACGATGATCATGATGCGACTTCTGGTTCGCTAGCAATTAAAATGACAAGAATTGGGATTTAGGGGAGAAAAATGGACTTTAGAAGTTGGTGAACAAATGAAATAGCAAGCGCTTACTTCCGTACACATACAACACAATGGTAGCTGACATTTCGGGTCGTATCGCCTTCTTCAGATTCTGGAAGGGTACGCTGATACCTAATTTACCAGGTGAAACGCTTCAACAGCACAAACAGAAAGATAAAAAACTGAACAATAATTACACGATCACCGGCTTTTCGAAAAGCGTAGTAAATTTTTTAAAAAAATTGACGTGGTAAATTACGTACCAGTGTACCCTTCCAGGCTCTGAAGAAGGCGATACTGTCAAAACGTCAATTACCGTTGTGCTGTATGTGTTCTATGTGTAAACAAGTAAACATGTGCTAAATGTCTTTTTCTGGAAATAAAGACAACGATAGATTTATAATCTAATGCCGAGGTTAATAGAAGCCGATCTTGGGAACTGAAATAGCAAAGTTTTATGGTGTTATTTATCTCTACATACGCATGGGATAAAGGTAATCTCTTTAATCAACTTTGAGTTTGGTTGACAAACCTATTCTGTCACTATCTAACAATGCAAAAACCAAGGAGGAGAAGGCCACCATCTCCTTATAAAATGTATTTCAAGAAACAAATAATCAGAGCGGTTAGGTGGTCGCCATCTTACGGTCCATTCCGAATCTGGTTCCATATCTTTTTGTGAAAACAACTATAATTTCCACAGATATTTCGAAAGATAATGTTTAACATCGCGAATTTATTATTTTGCCTAAGATAAAACGCCATCTGATCGATGTGATTCTGAATTCAGGTGTTCGCATCCGCTATGTTATCATGCATTTCAATCTCGCTAATCCATGGTATTCTCATTTTACCAGCGATGTTCTGTCTACATGATCGAGCGTCGGCACTATCTCGCTCGTGGATCTCGTCCCGAAAGAAGCAAACACACCCCACAATTTGATTATTGCTGCCTTATGCCTTATGATTTACGGGTTCTCACATGATAAATTTTTATATGCCATTTATTTCACCACGATAACTACACAAGATACTCAACGTGTTCTTTGAGAAGTTTTAGGTACAACCATATTACTAGAATCTCAACGAATTTGAAGAACTATTTATTTAGAAAGCGCTAAAAATTTACGTAAACCTCTTACGAACTAGATAAATTCAGCTGGCTATGTCTGCGAAAGACGACGACCGTGGAGGACACGGGCAATAAGCTGCATCAAGACCAGGAGCTCCAGTGGACCCGGGTGATCCTGGTGCACCGTCTTTGCCGCGATTTCCATCTTTACCAGGCGATCCACGCGGACCTGCTGGGCCCGCGGAGCCTGTTAGACTACGCCCACCCTGAAGAATTCGTTGTAATTCGAGCACTTGTTGGAAAAACGTTGTTATAACCAACCAACCTCTCCAATTGGTCCTGGAGGTCCGGCAGGTCCTGGTGGTCCTACTGCTCCTGGAGAATTATGCTGCTTTACACCACGCGCTCCACTTTGGCCGGGTACACCGGATGGCCCAGGATGGCCAGCTGGTCCCGGCGGTCCAGATGGGCCAGAAGGCCCAGGTTGACCAGCAGGTCCACGTGTTCCATCCAATCCAGGACCTCCAGGCGGTCCCGCAAGTCCAGCAATACCATCAACACCTGGAGGACCAGGTGGTCCTGCAGGACATTTGACGCATTCCTTCAACAATTCCGCCGTTGGAGAATGTCCAACACCGCCAGGAGAGCCGTCTTGACCGGCACTTCCAGGCTCACCATCTTCACCTTCCTGACCAGGAGGCCCTGCTGGGCCAGCAGGACATTTGCTAGCCGATGGAGGGCAGTTGCATTTTACAGCAGTGCGACCTGAACTTGATGTAGCAAGATACGCTTTCGGATCGCCTAAAAATGATCAGGTCACGACGCAGGTCATTTACGACGCCGGTGGTTTGTAGATAAAAAGTGATAAACATCACGATGTAGATAATGAAAGAAATGTCTCTCAACTCATAAAAATGCCTACCAGTTGCATACTGCCTCTTTTCTCTCGTGATAAAATTTTCATAGGTTACAAATCGGTCCTCATTATAGCCCGTTGTCTTTATCATCTCGTTCCATGCATCATCAGCCATTCCCTATAAGTACAGGGAATAATGGATTTCTTTGTCGTCGTACAAAGGTTACACGCATACCCTAAAACCCGCAAGATCCATACGAATTTCTTCATGGAAATCATTGATGTCATAGAATATCAACATGGTTAAAGCGATGGCCGATAAGGCACCGATTGCCGCTGAGGCTGTGATTGCCTGCGCAAATGTGTGCGACTGCATCATGGTGGTACTTCTCTCAGAAGCTTCCTGAATGCACAGAAATAGATAAAAAGGAACAGCTGTTTAATGCAGTAGCTTATCACTAGGTTTTATACGGCACTGCCCAAACTGGTATCATTAAGCCGCAGCAGTGAACCGGGCACCATGCACAGCTTCAATTAGCAAACCAGTATCTGCATGGTCAATGTGGACGCATATCAAATAAAGACCACCTAGCCAGACAAAATACTTGGATGAGCCGCCTTCACTGGTTGTGCGGTCCCCACCATGATTTCCATCCTTTCGGAGTTTTGATGGTCTGGCCATTGTGATTTCCTGGAGTCCCGAGGTCAGCTGGCAAAATATTACAAAGAAATTTAATGTCGTGCAGTACAGCAAACCTACGTTTCAATCTTATACATGTGATACACCTTAGAAAGCTCAGCGATCGCAGACAATCGATTTTAAACAGGGTCAAGAAACGTTGGCAAATTTCATCACAGTTTCCCAGTTATTATAAAGGATAAAGTAAAAGCTATCATATGGTCCATAATCACTTAGACAGCCTTAAAACTACTCGTTCGGCATTCTAAGTGGCAAAAAGAAATCTTCCATTGTGTTAAAAATATTCAAATTGGCAACCAGAGGTATTTACTTCCTTAGATACTTGCATGCCCGGCCTACACTACTTGTACAGTCCCCAACATAATTTCCATCTTTTCGGAAATTCTCCTGTTTGGCCATCGTCGTTTCCTGGAATACCGAGGACAGCTAGCCGAAGTCTATCCCAGGTGGTCACCACCGCATGTAGTCGCCGCGCTTGTGGATCAGAGGAATATTTGCCACCATGTGACCAGTTAGATTCCAGGACGGTGGTGGATACTGGTATTCAGCCAGACAAAATAGTCTGCTGAATTCCTAACAAGCCACTTATCTTCATCATTCACGGCAATTCAATAGTGTAGTTGAGTAACTGTAAATTAGCCTCCAATGCTATCGGTATGCGATGGAGCCAACACGCATCGGTGCCCACAGTGGACCGTATGCATCGATCCCAGTGAGTAATCTTCTCGACCGTTCATTCTGCCGCAGTATATTTGCGACACTATCTTAGATTATCAGGCTTTCATCTGATATTATTCTTTGAACTACTTCTGCTGCTTAACTTATCCAACACGCATCTCGAGATAAACGTACTGTGTGCAGAATTATCATTTACATTTAATAATTGATAAAAACCTTCATTGAATTTCTTCAATGCAAAATAATACCTTCAAAATTTAAGCCGACTCCTAGGCGGCCACCCCAAAAAAGTAGTCATGTGTGTTCAGCTCTGGCCCACACTTTTTGAAATATGAAAGTGATTCCGATTGTTGGCTTACCGATGCAATTATATGTCTAGAGTAAAATATAACCTGTTATTTCAAGGATAGGTGAACTAGTATACATTTCTTTACCCATTAAATGAGTTTTTCATATATAAAACCTCCCTCGCTATTAACAGATCACATGAACTACCATCTCGAAACAAAAACAAGATAGTGAACAAAGCATCGCAAAGTTTAAAAAAATCATAGAATAACTAAGTGCAATAGTATTAACAATAACATCTATAGAAAAATGACATGTTGGTAAGAACAACCACCAATGTCAATTCATGCTTTACTAGAATTTCGAAGGTTTCTTTTTCTTTTTTGGCTGCTGTTTCGGACGCATTTGACGTGGACCCTCAGGCATCGTGACGGCCATCGGTCTTGGAGAACTCGGAGAAGCCGATACATACTCGCTATAATTAGGTTATTCATCATTCAAATCGCCCATGAAACTATTTTATTCGGAAGAACATATTACCACTCATAAAACCTCAAGACTAACACGTTGGGATTAGTTGACACGGATCCCTGAGTTCCCCTTCCGATGTCGCGATCTCGGTTCTTCTTTTGCCTCTTCTTATACGCAGCACGTTCTTGCTTTGGCAGCCATCTAAAGTAAGCAGGATACAAAAACGGCATCACATTTCCATAGCCAAATGATACTATCCCTCCCGACAGTGTACCGCCTCATCGTGGCTAAGTGTTCCTGGGTGTCGGGATGTGATGTGCAGCGGAGGCATTCATCCTTCCAGTAGACTCTCCCAATCTCAGGAGTCCGGCGTTTCTATTAGGAAGCCTAGCTAAGAGCAAACCAATACCAGGATCCAGCACTGTACTGGTATCAAACTAGTCGCATAGTGGCAAATCTCCCTAAGATCCACAAGGGCTGCGACTGCCTGTGGTGGTGACAAACCTAAGGCAGACTTTGGCTCGAGATGCTGTCCTCGAGATTCTAAGGATTGTCAATGGCTAAACCAGCAGGACTCCGAAAAAAATGGAACCAGTTAACACAGGCTTTCCAAGTATCCAAGTCAGTACGTAAATGATACTATCAAATAATATAGAAATTTCAAAAGTTCTGAAAACAGCACTTGTCCGTAGCTAACAGTAAGATCTCTAAATTAAGATCGAAGTAAAACAGCAGTGATAATAGTAACCTTTCCGGGTCAGGGGGCACGTTAGG
Source organism: Angiostrongylus costaricensis (assembly GCA_900624975.1). Taxonomy (NCBI): domain Eukaryota; kingdom Metazoa; phylum Nematoda; class Chromadorea; order Rhabditida; family Metastrongylidae; genus Angiostrongylus; species Angiostrongylus costaricensis. The sequence continues at coordinate 43,530 of UYYA01003892.1, read as the reverse complement.
ATCATAGTTCTTTGGTAAACGGATCTTCCTTTTTCGTTTACGATTCTTCAACTTTCTCGTCACAATTTCCTGAAAGAAAACTTTGGAAAGCAATTGAAAGTCACAGTCTAAGATAACCGTTACGTAAAACGTGTTTTATTTAAACATTCTCTTCATTTCAAAAATGAGCAATAATAGTATCCTTACACTTTCTGTAAAGCTTTCTATTCACTAATCGCCCAAAAACATTTCGGGCTAGAAAACCCGAGAGTACCCCGTTAACAGCAACTCCAACAAGGGGTAAACGGTTATGGTAACCAACATGAATTTGATGATAGCTCTTTGAGACTATCGAATAGCACTAAAGGATTTCCAACCAACATCGCCTACCGTGTCTTCAACTTCTGATTTGGCTTCTTTTTTCTGCTTATATTTCTCGCCGTAAAGGATCCAATCGCTCTCTTCGAGATTATCAACATTGATACTCTCGTCTACTGTCACTGGGAACACCTTAACAATTGAAGTCTCATTACATGAACATACACATGAATATTGTGGAATGCAATGAAGGAATACCTCTCAGAGCGATTCTCTGCACAGATCACTTAAAAAATATCGAAAAAACGAAATAACAAAAACTATTGGAAAAAAGAATTACCTGGGCACTGAGTTCTTCGGCTTTTTGAGGATTGCAATCCGTGTACGCTCGAATAAGTCGACAAAGTACTTTACTATCACTTGGATTGGACCTTTAGAAGGAAATTTAGAAAGATGCCCGATATGGACAAATTGAAAAACGACCAACTCTAAGAGTTTCTCAAGATAATTAGCAGCTCCAGCCGCATTTCCTCTAGAAGACTCTAGCACAGCCGCCTGATGAAGCATCTGTTGACGTGATTTCAAATCAGGCATATGTCCCATAGCTTCGTTTAACATCTGAAACTCACAAACATTGTTAAAATGTGGAATCAGACACCTTGAACTGTTTGCTGGTTGAAACCTACCTTCAGAGCATCTTCTTTTCTCTCCAGAGAAATTAACACGCTAACTGCAAGACTAACTACAGCAGACCGTAGACGAACATTTGGCGGCAATTCTTTTAAGGAAGTAATAGCGTCTTCAAGTTTACCTGGAAATAATACAGATAGGACGAAAATAGTCGCAGTTCTGAAACAGGATCACTGACAATATTCAAGAATATTCAAGAGCACATACCGCTATTGACCATTAGGTGAATACGTGTCAACTCCATCTGAACGTCACCGTTCTCAAGCATCTGAAGAGGACTAAAAATTCGAAAAATTTTGATGGATACTTAACTTACATTTAACACTGGTGACATCACATTAGCATTCTGTCATTATTCCTGTTTTGTTATTAACATAGGCGTGTGGCGCGGTGGTCGGAGTTCCCTTGCAAAACACACGAGATTGATCCTCACGCACAAGGCTCACCAAACCTTCAATCTCTCCGAGGTAGGTAAATTGGTGCCAGACTTATCTGGGAGGATAGTAGCACTGGCTGAATATACCGGTAGGCCACTGCAAGTCATTGTAAAGGCCAGATATGCATTCAATCACCTCCAAACGATGCTTAATGAAGTCAAGCGCATGGTGCACCCCTCAGGGATTGATCAACGCCGAGAGCTTTACCCTTTATTTATTAAAACTAAAGATGAATAAAGACTGAAGCAATGTGTGAATATTGCCCTTTGTGCAAGAAACCTATAGACGTTAAACACTGGGTTGGTAACTTTCAAAAACACAAGAACAATTTTACCCAAAATTTAGTTAGGCAGCTACAAGAGGGATTCCTCATCTCACTTTGCGTTTATACATCGCCTTAAAGCATATTGCTTCCTCTTTTTCCCCTTTTACTACTCTTGATCTCTCCAGTTATCCCAATATTATTAGTATTCTTTTAGACATCTCTAATGATTCTCTTTGTTATCATAGGTGGCGAATATTCCTGAGTATCGATGTGTGATGTAGAGGGGGAGTTGTGGTTGTATTTCGCTTAGTAACCTGCCATGAAAATTATAGAAGGCAGAAAACAAAACGTTAAACATAGTGATTTCAACTACAGCCATAGCTTAACTGGGTTCTATGCCGATTTGCGCTTCACAGCGGTCAACCTCGCTGACGGGTGATTGCTGTGGCAAAAAGATCGATAGAAATAGCTGAGAGACAGGCGAAACGAAGGACCCGCATGGTGTGGTGGTGAACGCGTTCTTCCCGGAAAGGATAATAGCGCGTTCGTTCCCCACCATAGACACCTGCGGTCCAGAGTTTTGCAAATATCTCAGCAACGTTGTGGTTGTATAAGCGAATACTTTCTGTCATGAGTGCTGATAAACGACTAAAGGATTACTAGCACTTGCTGCAACGATACAGAATTGACGATGAAGACGTTCTACATCAACGTTTTCACTCCATTTGTTCCCTAACTGGGTAAAAAGCGTCGAGGTCGAGATCAAATCCAGGAATACAGGAACAGCTCTAGAGTCAGACCAAGCCAAAGATGACTTCTTTTGAGCTGGAATCCACAAAATAGGCGAACTACATGCGATCCATATAACAATTTACCTTAAAAAAACCCTTAATCAGTGGCGGATCTCGAACATCTTAAGAGGTATAATGGATAGGCTTTTCGCAGTTACTTCCCAAATTGCTTGTTGTGTATGCTCTATAGGGTCTTCACGAAAATTAACCCCATAGCGAAAATCTAATTTTTTCAAATTTTAAATTTAATAAAATTTCAAATTAAAAAAATTATCAAACAGCGTTGAAGGAGAGGTGATGTTTGAAAATCTCAAAGAAGCAGGTGGACAGGATAGAAAACGCAGCGAATGTGAAAACAATGTTGACCCCTACAAACCGCTTGAACCATGTGTTCTGGAATACAACAGGCACGAGCAATATCTAAAACGGCGCAGACCAAACACCACTCTCACCAGAAGTTATTCCATCTTTAAGATCACGTAGTACACTTCAAAGGCAATACATAGATAAGCCGGCGATGTAGTAAGAAGTGACAACTAATGGACCACAGCGAGAGTCCCAAGGTCTAAAATATGATGCAAGCATACCACAGCGCATGATCAGACGAGGAACGAATGAAAAATGTGTTGAGTTACGCAGGGCTTATAAAAAACATTCGCTCAGCTATCCAGGTAAATGTAATTAAGGCATGAATTAATAAAACCCAGTGGAATTCACAACTATTAAAATTCAGCTCCCACTGACTAAAGAAGGGAGGCAGTGTCGATTTTCCCAGCTGTATCTTGAACACCACACGCAATTTCCCATCCACTGATATAAAATTTACAAAACAAGTGATAATATACGCTTGAAATGATATTGACAAAAAATCACAAAACTGAAAGATTTCAATGCACGAAGGATGACGTGAGAAATGGCAGACCAACTGTCTTCACAGAACATACGTAATTTTCGTAGGTCCAGCCTAATCCACCGATTTCCTTCATAGAGGGATTTCATGTCGGTTAGTGACGACGCAACGTGGTACTTCCCCAGGTGGCGGATATGATTTTAATCGCGGACCACAGGCGACCTTATGCTTCTCTGAGACGGAGGTGGATCCAGGTTTACAAGCTCGTTTTTCATGCAAGCGTGCGTTGGTCGGCTCTCGGTTATGGGTTTGTATTCTACGAGGTAATTCTGCCAAAGGCTGCAATCAAGTGAAAGGGAAGTATAGGAAGGTCGTTAGGAGCCGCCTCCAACAAATAAGCTACTCACCCACTCTGGAAGAGACTTGCAAGCTACACATGAATTTATGCAGTAGCCAATTTCAGAGTTTGTCCACGAACATGCTTTCATCCGAACAATTAACAATCTGAGCCGACCACCTAAGATTGAAGAAATGCTTATGAATACCGCTTTCTACAATCTTCGTCGTTTACGCACCGATCTCAAGTTACGACGAAGACGAATTCGAAGCGTTCTATATGGGCTTGGAGAAGTTCTACAGAGAAGACCATACAATCTCCAATGTCATCACTGGAGATTGTAATGCAAAGATTGGACTAAAAAGAACGTCTGAAGAACGTCACACTGGGATTCACGGAATTACAATGGAACGATCAGGGCGCCCCTCGAATCACTAGACGAATACCGGAGCGATAGGTAATACAAACGATACCAACCTCATATTTTGAAGTAATACAACAATAGACTGATGCTGCAATGCTTCTACACTTGAATCTTACCTTGATTGCTTTCTCAAACTCATTGAGACGGAAACATAATGCAGCTTCAATAAGTCGAGTATCTCTTGTTGCACCAAAAGCCTTGATAAGATCGTCCAGGGCGCGTCGACACGGTTCTCGTTGGTTCGAGTGTAGCAGTACAAGAGCCTGCAAAACAACTGCAACTAGAATCGAGCTGAAAGAGATAGGCATCATCAAATCCTAAAAAAAGAAAAAGGAACTGCATAATATGAAAGAAGCACACATTATTCAACATAAGGATTCGTCGTTGACGCGTAGACAACTTTTTCTGGTCCAACTGAAGAGCATTTTTCAATTTCCTTCGAGCGTCAGCAATGTTTTGGTCTTTCATTGCACTCGCCAAGTTATTTGCCAATGTGACAATAACGCCGATATCAGATGGCCTTAATAGAATCCAAGTTTTTGACAAACTTTTGAAGTATTTATTGAATTGCGGAGAAACGAAGGAGCACATTTTATAAAAATAGTTTATCGATGGTTAATTCTGAGCCTGTATACGAACACCTTAATAGCAATGGCAAACGTAATCAACGCACCCGGCTGCTTGGAGGGTTCTATATAGTTCAATTGCCTCGTTTTTTCTCCCAAGTTTATGCAACACATAAGCGCGTTGCACACACAGCACGGCAAGTTCATCTTCAACTTCTTCTTCGTCCAAACCTTCCTCACTAAGCGTTTCTCGACACAAAGCTGTGAAAATAAATCCAAAGTTAAAGTAATTTAAGACGTTAAACCTCGGAAAGATGAGAAGAAACAAACTTACCAATTGATTTATCCAAATTCTTTAGCGCCAGCTCGTAATTTCCAGCTTCTATAAGTTGACAAGCGCTATTGTACAGCTGCTCAAAGGTTTCGCAATCGGTTGAAGATTGCTGAAAGCAAATAATTCCTTAATTCACCGCTCTCTTGATAAGTAGACAAGGTTGTCACTGCAACAGTTGCTGCATAATAGGTAACATTCCAAATGATTTTGTCCACTCCAGAGGCGAGAAAGTTCAAGATGACGTAAAGACGAATCTAGTCAGTAAAACACATCTTTAGAATTTTGGATAAATTTCAGAAGTCCAAAAATGAACCGCAGAAGGAAATTCGTTGCTATCACGCGTGACCCCATACAATGTCTCAGAGTGATTTTCTAACCAGAGAGAAGCACATTACCTAACCATATAAACTTCGGGCTCTTTATCAATAAATTTAGGATTCGCAAAGAACGGCAAATGCCTAAAGAAGCTGCCTCCTATTTGACTAAAATTTAAGTTACGGATTTTTCTGTTGGGTTTATGGAACTATTTAGCTGAGTAGACGAGCATCAATTTCATTTTCCTGGTCCTGAATAAGGCGAAATCCGCCGAAAGGATAGCTATAGTGAAATGACTACTGCAGTAACAACGACGTGTGTGCTCATTAAGGAATGAGTAAACTATTAACCAATGCCTAAGTTAACAAGAAATAAGTCCTGGAATAAACACTTGTTTGCACTAAAAATGGTGTAAGACATAAATATCTCAAGGGGTAAACGTAGCGGAAAGTTAGGGCAAAAGTACATCATTTTAAGATGACAAAGCGTACTTAGATTTGCTGAAATCACAAAAGGATAGAGTGTGATGGAAACAAACTATCAACATTTGAAAGACTATGGAGGCATAAAAGATTTTCTAGCCCAAAAAGTACCAAATGCAAACAGACTAAGAATAAAATTACCTTTTTAAAACACATGCTGGTATTACAGACGTCTAGTGGCGCGCGCGGCGCCCTGCAACATGCATGGGATCGACCTCTCCGCCCCTGGGCCGCCAAGACTTCCTTCCCTTCGGGGTCGGCAAATTGGTACCAGACTTGTCTGGGAGAATAGCAGCAACAGCTCTACACATCAGTAAGCCACCGCGAGCCATTGTAAAGGCCAAATGTGCACTCAATCACGTCTAAACAATGCTTAATGAAGTCGAATGCATGGCGCATCCTCAGGGATTAACCAACGCCGAGAGCTTCATCCTTTATCCATTTTTGATATCCTCAATAGCCTCTCCTCCATCCTCCTTCCTAGTCCCTACTCAGTATTTAAAGATTCTTGGTGAGCTGTGTAAAAAATTCACATCCAATATATTACCATGCTATAACGATATGTACATATATATATATACATATATATATATATATAATATAACGATAACACCGACGTCAAAAGAGGGTTTAGACACGGCGATACAATCTCGCCAAAACAACCACCCTCGAAAACGCCATGCGAACATTGCAATGGGACAACATGGGAGTGGAAATCGATAGTCATCAAATACACCATTTTCACTTTGTTGATGACATCGTTCTCATACCACGAAACATTAGCCAAGCTGAAAGAATGCTACCTGACTTTGATAGCGCCTGCTGAAAGATTCACCTTCGACTAAACCACACAAAACCAATGTTCACGATAAACGGATTGGTTATGTATGTCCCATTCACGCTCGACGGAACGAATATCTCCCAATGCTCCAGTTACGTATATCTAGGTTTAAAAATCAACATGATCAACGTCTTAGCTCAAGAGCTAAGCAGTAGGAAACAAGCGGCTCAGAGAGCTTTCAAATGGTATCGACGATGTAATGAAGAGAGCAAAGAACCGACTCTTGCCTCCATGATACTCCCTGCCTTATCGTATGCAACAGAAACCTGGTCGCTGCATGAGCAGGATGAAAGGTTACTCAGCGTTATTAAACGCACAGTCGAAAGGACGATGCTAGGAGTATCCCGTTCCACACAAGTAAGGGATAGGACCCGAAGCTCCGATCTGCGTCAACGATCAGAAATTAAAGATGCCGCACTGTACGCCAAACAGTCGAAGATAAGGTGGGCCGGTTACGTAATGCGTATGAACGACAACCGATGGACAGGAGCCGTTAGTCACTAGATTCCTCGGGATGTCAAACGCACTGCAGGAAGATCACCGACACGATGGTTCGAGTTCTTCACGAAGAGCCTACAAGAAAGATATGATGTTCGACGAGTCCCTAGAGCGAGCAGAACCCACTGGGCTACTCTTGCACGCGACAGGAAAAAATGGAAGATTTACTGCCGCTCGCTCGAGTCACTCAACGATTAATGGGACTAAGGGTGATATATGTGATACGGTTAGACACCAGCGTTCTCAATGTGCAATGGATACAGACAAAACTGCGAAAGTTGATAATGTTCAGTGTCTTCTTCCTTTGGTGAGTTAATAATCTGGTAGAACTCGGACTGAGAATCCATTCGGTCTTCGGATGTGATTACGACCTGATTAATTCTTTTAATGTCGAAGGTCCGGAGGGCGCGTATAGTGTAGTGGTCGAGGGCGCTGCGTGATACATACAAAATCGATCCCCGCGCCCCACGCTCACCAAGTCCTCCATTCCTTCGGGGTCGGCAAATTGGTAAAGGATTTGTCTGGGAGGATAGCAGCAGTGGCTCTATACATCGGTTGGCCACTGTGAAGGCTAGATATGCATTCAGTTACCTGCAACGATGCTTAATGAAGTCGAGTGTATGGCACCTCCCACAGGGATTGATCAACGCCGAGAGCTTTATCCTTTATTCTTTTTACTGAGGTAAGAAAACTTCATAATTACTTGGATAATTGCACGGCCCGTCTCCATTGGATGTGTGGGCCCCAGCATAATTTCCTGGTTTAGCCACTGTTGTTTCCTGGGGTCTCGAGGACTGCCTGGCTGTCTGCCCAGGTGGTCACCACCACAGGTAGACGCCGCCCTTGTGGATCAGAGGAAGGTTTGCCGTCATGCGACTAATTTGACACCATGACGGTGGTAGACCCCGGTCTTAGTTTACTCCTAGATGGGCTCCCTGATGGAAATACCGGAATCTTGCTTGGGAGACCCTGACGAGATGAAACCCCTCGGTGTGCATCGCAGCCCGATGCCCATGAACACCGCTTAGCAACGATGAGGAAGTAAACCGTTGGAAGGAAGAGAAGTTCATAGCGTTCAATTATATGAAAACTACAGCGATGAAAGAATCATGCAATACATCCATTTAAAATTAGCCACACAGAATTGTTCGAATATAAAGAACATGTCGAAGAGTAAAACCTACTTGTTTCATTCCCATGGCTTCCAACTGTGCCACAACTGCAAGATAGTTGGCTTTACGCTCATCGTCGTAATCGTCAGAATGGTTTCGAAACAAATCGCGAAAAATCTCGAGAGCCTCCTTGAGGGACATGTTTAACTTTCAACGAAGTATTATTCGCAAAAAAAACACTGCCCCGATGAATTCGTTGGAACCTCAAACACGACATGAAAATGAAGAGCTACCTGGAATCTGTCGAGGCGATAGTATAGTTGGGCTCTGAGTTCTTGAGCGCGTTGATCGGTTTTGTCACAAGCTTTTAGGGCTTCTAATGCGTCGTCATTTCTTTCCAAACGATAGAGAATGTAAGCCTTCTCGAAAGCACATTCCCTGTTTAGAAAAAAGAATATGCCACACTTTAAAAAAGCCTACTAAAAAGGGTTAAATAAATAAAGGATATGCTTTCGCGTTGATCAATTCCTGAGGGATAAGCCATGCATTCGACTTCATGAAGTATCGTTGGACGTGATTGAAAGCATATCTGGCCCTTACAATGACTCACCGTGGTCTACCGATGTATCGAGCCAGTGCTGCAATCGTCCCAGACAAGTCTGGCACCAATGTGCCGACCCCGGAGGAATGGAAGCCTTGGCGAGCCCGAGGAGCGGAGATCGATGCCATGTGCATTGCGGTGCGCCCCATTTAAAAGGTTGCATTTAGGAGGTGTTCCTGGGTGTCGGACTGCGATGTACAGCGGGAGGATTCGTCCCCCCCCCCCCCGCAGGGTTTCCCAACCTGAGGAGTCCGGCGTTTCCATCAGGAACTTAGCTAAGATTAAACCAATACCAGGATCAGCCACCGTCCTCGTATCAAAGTCACATGGTGGTAAATCTCCCTCTGATCCACAAGGGCTGCGACTGCCCGTGCTGGTGAAGACCTGGGGCAGAATTTGGCCAGGCCGACCTCGAGATTTCAGGGGACCATAATGGCTTAACCAGCAGGTCTCCGAATAATGGTGATCATGCTGGAGCCCGCACAACCAAACAGGACGGGCCGTTCAAGTATCAAGTAAGTACATTTACAACAATGCAGTAGTAAATACGGCAAAAAATTTCGATGCCGTTTCCACAGCGTGTACACGAATTCATCCAAAAACTGCCTGCATTCTAGCACTTACCCCATTTGACTTGGCGGTGTCTTCCTTAGTAAAGTAAGCGCATCGTCATACATTGATAAATGGATGAGACAAACCAATTTGCACTTGAAAGCATAGTGCTCTTTTGGATAGCGTCGAATCACTAAGAAAGCAAAATGATTAAGAGACACAAAGTAGGGATCTAAGGACTGCCTTAGGAGCTAGGCAAATACAAAACCGAATGGAAAATAGCACTAACGACGATTAGCTGCCAGGAGTGCTTTCTGGTAATCACCACTAGTATCTGCCCTGGTTAAATCAGTCAGACATTGCCGCAGTCCACCTTCTGTTGTCATCTGTAAGGAATGTTTTACTTCACAGTATCATAAAAAAAAAACAGAGTAGAAGATGATAGTATGAAGGAAAGAAGAGGAAAGGCAGTAAGGAACGACAAGGGTAATTCGATCCGAGCATGTCAGTCTAACTCTCCACAAAATGCTTCGTTTGAGCTACTACATGAACAACGAACGAATTAGAAGGTCCACAACTTTACCGTACCATTCTTTACTTTTTAAGAGCGTTTAGTTTCTATCTCTATTGCGCTTTAAGCGTTTACTAACACCTGAACCTCATTATTATTTCTGAAACTCTAGCTTACTGGTAATGCCCTCTCTCCTCTCCCCCCGTCCCTACTCCATCTTGAACATTTGGTCAAACAACAGATTTTCACTTGATACATTATAAGTTCTGTTTAATTTTTCACTTGTGTTCTAAATTTTCTCGCACACACTCAGCAAATTAATAAGACTCAGTAAATGAAAAATGGTTGGTCATTCGATCTAAACGACACCATTTCTTGGCTAACTACCATATTGTTGCCAAAACGGTAGCGATTCCCAAAAGTGTGTGACTTATTCAACAATAAGGATATAGGCGTTCACTAAGCAGATCCGAAGAAAGACATCGTAAGACAATATGAGGAAGAACGAGTAAGAAGAGGATCCTGAAATCCTGGGACCATAGCAGGTTGGCAAATTCAGAACTGCTACGGGTGACGATCCGCATTTACGGAACGTGCGCACCACATGTCGGTTACTTCCATTGTGAAGAGTAGACAATACCAGCCCTACATGTTGTTTATGTTTATTGGAGATGAACTCCTTCTCGGTGGGACTGTTGTGACAGAAAAGTCGTGGATGTCTTCTATGTCCTCACCAACATGGATTTCAATATGAATTTCGACCTCATCGAACAACTTCGGAGTTGAGTTGGGCGCCTACGACACAGAATCTGTTCATATCGGAGTTAACAGGCTTCTTTGCCTCCAGCTTAACGTTTAGCCACTATGAAGATTAGGTAAAACAATTTTGATGCCCTGCAATGAGAACCATATCTTCAGAGAACTGACTATAACTTCAGTACCAAGATTAAAACCAGAAGAACATCCGATGAAATCTAGACGGGTATGTCTAACGTTTCGCCGCCTCTGCTTTCTTCAGAGCCGCGATGATCCGTTCGATCGCCCACAGCCGTCTGTCCTCTCGTTGTGGATGTTGGTAGTCTTACAGATTCGAATCATCTGGAATAGAGCACTGGTCGAATGAAGTATCCAGTTGATGCTTAACCTACGGCCATTCATTTTGATCTGTTTTCATTATGGAAGCGGCAAGTGTAATGCAGTGGTTAGAGCTGTTCTGCAATACACATGGGTTCCATACCGCGCCCCAGGCTCACCAAGGCCTCCATCCCTCACTGGTCGGCAAACTGGTACAAGACTTGTCTGGGAGGATAACAGCACTGACTCGACACATTGTATAGGCCAGATATGCATTCAGTCACCACTAACGATTCTTGATGTGGTTGAAGAAATGACACGTACCCTATGGATTGATCAACGCCTAGGGCTTTATCCCTTTATCCTTTCATTGAGGAATTGCATATTATAACAATGGTTAGCCCATAGCGTTGCGATATCTTAAAGTGTTGTTTCCTTGTTTAGCAATCGCGAGGTTTTTAAACAGCATACATTTACTTCCATAAAAAACAATACGATACAACGCTAGCTGACGTTTCGGCAGTATCGCCTTCTTCAGAGCCGCTTTTTTCGTGTCTTCCAATGAGGAAGTTTAGAACAGCTGATTATAGTATATATATCTTAAAGACCAACATTTACTTAACTTTGGGTTGAGTGACAAATATTTTATTAGGTTAGCAGGAGGGTTAGCAAGAGATTGGTATGATATGTTATTGAGTTGCTGCTAAGGTAAGGAATCATGAAAGCATAGAGCTTGTTCAGAGTTGGTGTCCTTTTACAGGAATTCAGAACTCGTGGCTCTCAAACCAATGACTGCTTTATAACCTCCAGTGACAGTAGAGGGAATGCAATGCAAGAAATGTCATACACAATGGTGAATGGATGCATACGCCTTCGGATTACCTTCACCTTTGCAAATCTTCTGGTCAGAAAATGCATACGAAAAGTCGATAAAAAAGTCTTCACTTTACTCTATTTAGCGTTCGATGTCGTCTTCACCACATCATGTTTGGCCATCTAGTGTCTCTGAACGATACTATCACCAATATCGTAGGAGAGAACAATTGGTAGATAGAAGTGGTAAAGGAGTAGAATGCCTATTTCTAATGAATCTCATTACCATACGGGTTGAACAACGTCATTAAATGAAAAAAAAGGATAAACCTCTCGACGTTGATCAATCCCTGAAGGATGCGCCATGCATTCGGCTTCATTAAGCATCGCTTGGTGGTGATTGAACGCATATCTGGCCTTTACAATGATTCCTGGTGGCCCACCGATGTATCGAGCCAGTGCTGCTATCCTCCCAGATAAGTCTGGCACCAATTTGCCGACCCCGGAGGGATGGAAGGCTTAGTTGGCCATGGGCACTGGGATCGATCCCACGTGTGTGTTGCAGGGTGCCTCCAACTACTGTGCCACACGCGCCCTTTCAACGTCGTTACTATTGGAAAATTAAATGACATAGAGCTGGGAATGTAAAGGAATTTGCACTGGGATAGCTCATTTAAAACAAATATTATGCACTTTTTCGACTATAAACTCCTCATGCCAAGTTCAGACAATGAATTATGAGTACAGTAACTCAAACTTCGTAATATATAGACAGTCTGACAAATTCATCCTAGGTTTCCTTTTTATTAGGAAGGAGGTAGCGCAGTGACAGTGTCCTATTAATCACGCAGACGGGCCAACCCACAAAACTTCTTGTTCGACGCCGCTGCGGGTCCTTCAAACCCTTCATTACTCCAAGGTAAACACATTGCTACTACTAGACTAGGACGGAACTAGCTAACTCTCACTAATCCACGCAGGAACGCTGCTGCACTAAAATCTCAGGATTTCAGGGTGAATGAATTCGAGCAGCATTCAACGACATTAATTAAAAAAATCGAAAATCCTCAAGCAGCAGGCGAGGCCACGCGAAAATTGTTTCCAAGCCTTCGTGGATGTTGATGCGAAGAGACGATCCAAGAAGTGCTAGGATCCGCAGAGTGTCATTCATATGGTGTTGAGTCCTTGCAACAATAATAGTACATTTTATTCAGCTGGAGAAGGAACATTAATTTGCAAATACATTTATTCATAATGCTTAACCTTTTATGTACTACCTATTGTTTCTTACTCGTGAGTGTATCATATGACATACAACCACAATGAAGCTGAGATATTTGCAAAGCGTGTAGCTGTCCAGATTCGAACCTGTGATTGCCATTTCCGGCCGTTCACCTTTCACGCACTACACCGCTGCGGCTCTTACTCTGCCTTTTTCTGAGCTTCTCTTTCATATTTATTCAATTCTGAAGCGTCTACATTAATGACTAACTTGAAGCAGACATGAGGTCTTTCGATAGCGAAAGCACCTTGGAGAAAATTCTTTAGCAGGAGATGAGAGACTTTTAGAAGATGTAATCATCAATGAACAGCTAGCCCATGGCTCTATAAAATTCTACCTTACACAGTTTTCTAGCCATACTGGTTAACCAACCTGTTCTCGGAAATTTTAATAGCTTCCAACACCAGAACTGTCGCTACAAGAAGCCCTCTGTACAGTGCACCGTAGACGTACTACTGGAATTCAGTACACCTTGATCACGTGTTGCCAAAATCAGTTTGTCCACGTTTGTCAGCGGAAAAGTGCAATGTTATCACTTTTCAGATACAGTTAGGAAATTTCATTGATCCAGAAGGTAGCTGACGGTCAACAACCGCCTACCCACTTGGACACTTGGACATCCTGTCCTCACTGGTTGTGTGGGCCCCAGCATAATCTCCACTTTTCGGAGTTTTTCTAGTTTAGCTATTGTGGCTCCCTGTACCACCGAGGTCAACCTGGCCAAAGTCTGCCCCAGGTCGTTACCTCTACAGGCAATCGCCCCCCTTATGGATCAGAGAGAGATTTGCCACTATTGGACTAGTTTGATACCTGGACGATGGTGGATCCTGGCATCGGTTTACTCTTAACTAGGCTTCCTGATGGAAACGCTGCACACCTTTTTAGCTTGGTAGACTTCGCCAAGAGATGAATCCCCCAGCTGTACATCGCAATCCGACATCCAGGAACACCTCCCACCCACGATGAGGCGGTAAACCGTTGGCAAGAACCTCCCACCAAACATTCCAGAAGCATGTTCCCGAAATTCTTGCTCGGCAATTCAGCATTCTTCAACTGACTGTTTATTTCAAAGATTGGATTGAATTCCTGCAAAGTATGGAATGGTGCTAAAAAGCTAGATAGTGATGAAGCCAATGGATTTTGTCTACAATAAGTGGTCAAGTATAGATGTGTCCGTGGCGAGTGTAGCGTAGTTATTAGAGGCGTCCCGCAGTGCTTATGGGTTCGATCCCACACCCCGGCCCTACCAAGCCTTCCGACCCTCTGGGGCACCGTTAACAACTGTATCGGCCTCAGTCATAGTGTTTACATTCAGACACCTCTAACGGTACCTGATTATGTACAATACATGGTGTGCCTCTCAGAGATTGATCAACGCCAAGGGTTTTATCCTTTATCCTTTTTAACAAGCACGGCCTACCTAGAAATCTCGCGGACGGATATATTCACTGTAGAACAACTATGTAGCTTTTCACTTACCATCGATAATACCAAATCATAGAGGAATGTGAAAAGCCGCACAAGATCACCAAAACTGTTGACCATCGCGCTAAATTGGAGGCACTTCTAAAAGAACAAGCGTATACGTGTAGAAGAGCGATTATTTTGCTACCCTTCTTTTGCTGACAACATTGTGGTGCTTCCGAGCACTAGCAGAGAAACAACGAAAACTGGTGCTGAGCTCATTTCAGTGAAGCAGATAAAAAGATTGGATCTCAAATCAATCGAAATGAAACCGAATTCGTGAAGTATGTCATATTCTCTGTATACCTGTGATGCTCAGTGAATATTTATATTCACTTGGGAAGCGAACTGGGAAGAAGACGAGGACAACAATGGCTCGTGCATCGGGCATATCACAGAGAGTACTTTTTGGCTCATTATTGGCCTATGCCTCACACTTTTTTTTTTTACGAAATACTTCTTCCAATCCTGTGCTATGTTGTGTTTGCGAACTTGAACGGCTTCTTCTGACGATGAACGGGTCCAATTAACACCACGCCGTTTTTAGTATTTTCATTTAAGTATCTAGGGAAATAACTACGGAATGGTTCTTGTTTTCTCTTTCTCATCTATTGTTCAATGCACTTTTCAGCATTAAAACCAGCCTAGTCGGGTGAACGATATTAACTTGATGAAGGAGTGGTATATTAGTAGAGTCCGGCAGGTGAAGAACTGGGAAGAGTGGGAAGATGTTTCGCTCTCCTGGGGCTCTTCATATTTTCGTGATTGGCTGAACTTTAATGATACCACATTTCTAAAATGTTACACAAATATCCTTCTACCAATAAAAACATTTGCTCCAAAGTAAGCCGGCAGCCTCTAATCATCCATGCCACAAACTATACTTGTTCACTCGCCACACTAGATGGAGTTGACACTATCATCAGAAAGTAGCATTCTTTCTATGGTTTCCCGTAACAGACTTCCTCAGGATATTTTAATAAGCCTTTATAGAGGAAATACTTGTTGGACGTGGCTACGAATTGCCTTCCATGAACTGAAATGTAAATTTTCGTTGGGTATAGAAATCCCACAAATACATGAGCATTCATTCACCGGCCTATGACTTATGTAGCATTACTGGAATCTGTTTGATTTTTTATTTTTCATATTATCCGTCTTCATGTTTACTGTGTGGATCCTAGCAATTTCCACGTTCTGTTTGCTTCCTTGCATCTTCCGACTTCCACGTGTGGCTTCGGCTGCTGCCTGATGATTTTCATTTCATCTTGAATGCCGTAGAACGCTGGTCGAGACGATTCTCCTTGGAGTCTTAAGATAGATGGGGTGGAGCGTTCGTACTTGGGTTTCGGAGGGCGACCTTTTCTCGGACAAGTCCGGTACCAATTTCCCGAGAGCGCAGGATGAGAGGCTTGGTGAGCCTGGGAAGGGTTCGAACCAGAACCGTGCTCATGATGATCGACAACATTGCCACTGTGATATCCGCCTCCTAGAATCTGTTTGTAAGGCTGAAATAAGAATAGTCTATTGCGTTCATTCAAGAATGAACCGCAGTACTGAACTGGATTGTTATCAAATTCGCTTCAACCATTTGTTACTAATACAACCACCCTGGGATATTGCTAAAAGTTGAGTTAAAATTCATGCTACCATGAATCTATATAAAGCCACAAGTTCATGATTGATGCACCTCTAAAGCATAATGTATATACGTATAGTATGAAATGTATTAATACAACGAAAAGTTGTCTTTTTCCTGATACGTTTCTATAACTGTTATGATTTCTAGAGCTTTGGAGCGCCTGCATCACAGCGCGAACAGTGCTACACATTTTACACTGCATTGGATAGAACACTTACTGATACTTCTGCTGTTGCAAGTTTTCTGGATACAACTCTTCTGGTACGTTAACACGTTATAATCTTGTCAGGATTTCAAGTAACCTTATCGAATATACCTTCAGGAGTATACGATGACATAAACCACCTCGATATCTGTATACCTCCTTCTCGATTTACGATAAATTCGATGAGAAATTCACTTCACTGAAATGACATAATTTCAGTTTGCTTGTAATCTAATATTTCCATCCTCGTCGACATTGTTTTGCAAACAAAATGGCAGAATGATCCTTGATGAACTGAAAAGATGGTGGAGATAGCAAAGAACAACCTTCGATGCACGTGAAAGGTGTCGACGTATGGGCTACTGCTCATTCTATCAGTAATCCATCCAGGAGTAACTTCTCATCAGTACATCAACAAATCATTCATTAAAGGGCTGTCTTCTGTGTTCTCACAAAGTTTACGGATTTACCTATGAATAGAGGTACTCTAAGTGATACAACTACTTACATTAGTTGTGAAATACACAACAACCGCAAAAGCACTATCGGTAGAGTGAAGTCCATTAACCGACAATGAATGAAGCGCTCAAATTTCTCTACGCACGTGGACGGCCGAAGTGGACGACACGCATTGATTCCAGTGCACTTCCTGCTTTGTACCCTGTCATACCATTCGGAAGTTTTTTTTGCTTTGATTTTGTATTTATTCGATTGCTCTTCGAATATACATCAACGCATGTGAGGCAACTTCAGAAAACTTGGGCCGAATACTGGCCTCCACTTGAGTTAATCGACGATCAACGGGAGGATAACTACTATAGGGGATAGGTAACTTCCCGACTAACTTTATGTTCACAGATATTTTCTCGATAATGTAGAATTCAACCATTTTCTTAGTGACATGCAAAATCCACGCTCACAATCTGTATAACGTGCAATCCATTTTTGCATATAAGCATCAATTTCTACATCAAAATTGCTTTCTCGTTCCAAGAATCTCTACGTACAGCATTCTTAAATAAAAACAACAGCCTTTACATAGGATTTTACTACGCTGTACAATCAATGAACGTTAAGCAGGACATGGAAGTCTTGCGCATAATATATTCCTTTAAAGTCAGTTATTAGAATAGTCTATACTGGAGCGTTCTGCACTTCGCTTTCATTTTGTGCAAAACCACCTTGAATGCGTTGTATTGCTATTTTAAAGCGTTTCTTTAAAGTAGCATGTCTCTGCTTAAGATAGACTTTATTAGCCGAAATAAGAACCGTTTTAGAGTTTATGCATTTTGTCCAACGGGAAACATATCTACTTATTTTGGTCTCCGCTTAGTTTCTGAAAGATTTCTCGCACCGGATGCCGTAGAGATGCTTGAAGAAGTGGTGTTCGGTAGGTAGCAGATTTAGCTAGTGCGCTGAATGAGGCAGGGATTCGTAGTCCAGTTCATTCAACTTCTGCACTGTCGATAGTATGGACACACGTTATTTGTAGAAAAGGATTCGTAGTTTGTCCATTTGTTGATCCTTTTCGTCTTCATCAGTTCCAAAACAGATAAAATGATCACATCGTTTTTTGTACAAGTTCACAAACAGCAGCTGTACGTGTACGTCCTCTAAAAAAGCCTTCAATATATCGTCATCAAGAATGGAAGGCGTTCAACGACGTTCTTCATGTCCAACGTAGATCGCGATGCGACGAAACGTTTAAGAACAAAGTCTCACTGTGGATTCGTAAACTTTCCTCATAAATCATCAAGGTTCCATGGAGGTTTTGTTGAAGCGCTGCCGATTTCAAATTGGTGAAAGTAGCATTAACGAGATTTCCGCTCTGACATTTGAAGTTTCAACCATTTAAACAGAAAGCGATTTATATTATAATTTGCCCACACAGTAAGAAAATGACAGTAGCCATATGACTGTCGATAGTCCGCTTTTCTTAATTTTGGTTACGGTTGATTTGACTGATTTATGATAGGCCTGTCTTGGCTAGTCCGTTGCCTCAACCATGATGGTTGCCGTTTTTTCTGATTTCGGTGTTAAGCCTGTTTCACCACCGTTTCTTCATGCTCCCTAGGTCATTTTTTATAAACTGGTAGACTTAACGACACTAGACACTAGTATGACTGCAGGTGGGATCATTTCAGCTAAACTGAGGGCCCCGTCACAGCAATCACAGTATTTCGTAGTTTCGCTGATTTCGTGCTTATCTCAGAGCTTTACAATCTTTTTTCGTGCCCTGTTGGCGTAGAAATATTCTGGTCGTTTTGGTGACGCATTAGATGTGTGATGGTCATTATGACCTTTCAATCAGCAAATTCTTCATCATTCTAAATTCAGTAATACTTGCTATCGCGTTCTCCCAAGTTCGCATTTATTTTCCTTCTTGAATTGTGAAGGTATCCATTTCAGCAAGAGTTACTCAAATTAGCCGTTTCGGTTGTCATTGTGGTGACTGTCGATCTACAACAGTCTTGATTTTAAATAGTTTAGGTATGTATACTTTCATTGATAAGGTAACACGAAATTGGTAAATAACTTAATTCGGCTAAAGTTTAGACGTTTTCTTCCTCCTCGGAGACGATGGCCCGAGTTCACGGTTCCTTGTACTACCCTCGATGTGGCATCGAGTGGGGTCCTTCTCAGTGGAGCGTCTCTCGAATGAGGAACTCATACTCGTCTGGCCATGCCCTTCTACACAGAATGGTTGTTACCGATTGCGATGATTGTCCGGTGACACCCACTTGCATCTCCCGACAATCCACCCTAAAGAAGTCGGTATCACTATCAGCTAGTACAACGCGTAGTTATATTTCAAAACCGACTTTTCTTTAACCTGGATGTGACTAATCAACACGTATTCCTTCTTTGATGTGCTTGCACGAGGTTGATAAATAATCTTTGCATCAGGCTAACGTTTCGACGTCTTCGTCTTCATCAGGGCAGACGATCTAACTCTAGCTCTAGCACTACCTGATGATGACGCCGATTTCTACAGGATGGACAAATGCTTTTCACTGCACAATCATCGCTATCGATAATATCCGTCCTTTACAGAAGAAAATCGCCGGATGAGTATGCCTCATTCGAGAGGTACTCCACTGAAGAAGACCCGATCCGACGCAACATCGACGAACAACTGTGGCCCATCGGGTTGGATCATTGGCTCCGATGAAAACAGAGATAATCAGTGAAAACTACGCACCAGGCATGATAACTGTACGCATGGGTCCGGCTATGCCCACACGCAGCAAATAGAATCCCCTTGACGAAGGCAATGATGAAATTCTTCGCAGTCTTGTTGAACAAACGCGAGGTGTTATTTTTATTCTTCATTCACGAATAAACTGACATATTACGCTTCCATGTGAGTTTTGTGCGGTTGGTCTTCACGCGATGTACTCAGTGGATGCTTCATAGAAGGCGGCTCTGAGGAAGGCGAAACCCGCCGAAACGTCAGCTTATTCGTGAATAAAGAATAAAAATAACACCTCGCGTTTGCTCAACAAGAATACGAAGAATTACTTGATCAATGCCGAGGTTAACAAGAAGTCTGTCGTTGGAGTTACAACTGATGAAATGTTTGTCGTGTTGTTAGAGAGCCATATTGCATGCTAAAAAGAAGAAATCGTTTACTGTAGTAACAGAATGGGATAGAAAACGTGTTTGTTCAGTTTTCGATGTGACATGAGCCCTCTCGCCTAACTTTCAATTGAAAACTTGGTAATGGTGGAATTTTTCCGCATTGACTTCCCTCTACTTTTATTACACTAACACTTAAGCCAGCTGAGGCAACAGTTTATCAAGCTAATTTTCTACATACTAATGTTTTCTGTGGGCAAAAAATTTCCCATAGAGTGTTCGCCCAAGAAGGAAATTTAAGGTCACTAACAACTAAGTTTTAACATTACCACTGCTAAACAATTGACCCTTTCCCCTGCCACTAGGGTAAGACGACTGAATCGGGACAACAACAGGCGCCAGTATTTTTGTGTAATCAAAGAGAAATTTACTGTTGTGCGGATACTAAAGCAACGAGTGTCCAGTCCTTGTTTTATCCCATTTTGTGTTTTAGGTACAGAGAGTGGTTAATTTCCTAAAATTTATATGTTACCGGTAACTGGTGCGTGTAGCACAGTGGTCCGAAGCGCTCTGCATACATTTAGGATTGGTTCACGCGCCCAAAGCTCACCAACCCTTCCATCTCTACAGAAATTCGTACCAGACTTGTTTGGGAAGATAACAGCACTAGCTTGGTACATCGGTAGCCCATCGCGACTCATGCTAAAAGCCAGATAGGTTTTCGGTCGCCTCCAAACATGCTTAGTGAAGGCGAATGCATGGCGCATCCCTCAGAGATTAATCAACACCGAGAGAAATATTCTTCATCTTTTAACCTGTCACTGATGCTTGGATCCGACACTAGAGCACGCTCACCTTACGTCAGATTTTTATTCAAACCTAAACGCAAGTGGCACGACTCGGAAGAGATTTTTTACAGATACCTTGCAACAAACTACAAAGCATGAAGTTCTGAAACGATCCTGCTCGTGATCTTTGGACGAATAGTTTTTAAAACGATGGATTACTCGTGGATTCTCCTTCCAATGGTATTACATCTTTCTATTGTTTACAAAAGATTACACTGTGGCATGGCATCTGAAGTAGATCTGTAAAATATTTTTCTTCAAAAAGGATTCGAAACTCGCTTCGGCAAGGAGAACGTCTAAAAGCTTGCGAAAGCAAAAACGTTTACGTAAAAAGTGGCGAACGTAATGGTTATTTTTCAAATATCCAACCTTCAGGAAATACTACAGTTCTTTATTGGTGGTGAATAGGAACTTCTCTCAGCCAATCCATGTGGACCATCTTTAATTGAGGTTTTACGGAGCATCCATAATAAAAAGCTTATATATCGCTCTGACTTCACCGGAGCCGAAGCTACATTAAAAAGTAACTGATTACTTCAAGACGAGCAGAGGAGCAGTAAGAGTGAAAACTACTGCTAGGATGTTTGTTACTACAAAGAGGAATAAAGCGGTAATGTGCACAGTTTCTGTACCGTTGAGATAAACCGTTTGAATGACTGAAGGTTTTGAAGAAATTTCAAGCACTCGCATGATCCTCAACTGGAAACATGGTAGGTGTTGCTTTATTCAACGGTTTCGATTCTTCAACCACCTATAGTGTCGTACTGAAAGTGTAGGGAGAATGCTGGGGCAAAAATTATTCGTCGTTCATTGATTCGTTAAAATCGACGCCGAAGTGGCGCAACATGGAAATGACTATTCAGCTTTATTTAGCTCTCACAAAGTTTTCGTCAAAGACCTGGTGGCGGTGACTTCTTTCGATTTCTCACCGGTGAAAGAGAGAAAAAAGGAATTTATTACATTGGTAAAGTCGGGTACACGCATACACACAGAGAATGTGTGGAATCTCTGGCTTTAAGCACTATTTCAATCGCTACAGTAACGCGACGGGCACAGTGGAGGAAATTTTCCACAACAATTTTCGACTCGCTTAAAGTGCTGCCGTCCGTAAACATCTTTTCAATATCCGACCCCAGCCCAATATACGTCAAGCAGCGTTTTTATTAGTTGTAGAACAAATTATTACTTACTTACTTGATACCTGAATTGGCCATCGTCACTGGTTGTGCGGGCTCCAGCATAATCTCAATTTTTCGGAGATTTGCTGGTTAAGCCATTGTGGTTCCCTGGAATCTCGAGGACATCCTGGCGAAAGTCTGCCACAGCCTGTCACCACGACAGGCAGTCGCAGCCCTTGAGGGTCAGAGGGAGATTTACCACCATGCGACTTTGATACCAGGACGTTGGTGGATCCTGGTATTGGTTTACTCTCATCTAGGCCTCCTGATGGAAACGCCGAACTCCTTGTCAGCTTAGGAGACCCTGCCGGGGGAACGAATCCCCTCGCTGTAAATGGCAGTCCGACACCCAGGCACATGTCCCAGCCACGATGAGGCGGTAAACCGTTTGCAGGAGAACGAATTCTACTGTTATCAACTAACGAAAATATTAGAATCGCATTAAGCGCAGTTCTGCGCAGTTCTTTTTGTTGGCAAGATCAAGCAATATCTCAGTCGAAGTTAAGTTTCAGGCAAAAATTTTCGTGTAATCCAAAGGCCTAAAATACTGAGTGAATCAAATTGGCAACTTACTGAAGTAAAGCGGTATTTCTAAATTTCCAGGTGAAGCTTTCGAAGTAGCTGCAAAAATGGCTTAAATCGGTAATGATCCTGCTTCCGTTACACAGCTGCGATGTGGCTTCACTATATGAAATGCCTAGCAACAAATTTATTTTCCCTGTCCATCGCGGAGAAATCGCGTAAAGCTGACGTCTTTCTACAAGCATCCAGCTCTATTAGTAAACTGAGAAGGTTAAAAAGGTGACTAAGGAAGCCGCGGCTCCATGTCACCTCATTTGGTTTCCTCAGAACGTCCTATTTCGTGCCTCACATCGAAGAATTGGCAATCCCAACGAAGCGAAGGATTCTTGTGTCTCAAAACATAGTCTGAAAACTTAATGTATTTTTTTTGCGTATGATTAATTCTACCCAACATTAGCAATTACTCGTCAATGTTGGCTCATCAAGAAAATAGTGTAATATTTGATCAAACCAAAAATTAATAGAAAATCGGTCTTGCGATTACCGTAGTCTTAGAACATCTAAATAATATTTTCCTGAAATATTAAGCTAATACGGAGGTTGGCGGAGGAGGGTGACAAAGAGGTTTGTTCCGCTAAGTTCCGACTTGTTCGTCTTCCTGAAAGCCCGTGATCTCAGTTGATGGTCAGCAGGCGCTCGTTACCCTAAGCGGTGTCTTCTTCTTCGTATCGAGGCCAATATTCTTCAGTGAGCATCGTTCGATAGAAAAACATCTGCTCTACAATATTAGCAATGTCAGCGATCATAAATAATACCGTTGCAGCGTTTAATCGGTGATCATTTAATCATTTATCTGCATTTTCGTTTTTCCACCGCAGGCAAAAAGGGCTTCTATAGCGTGTGTATTTCCCACAAATCATTACCACATTCACCGTAGTCGCTTAAGAAGCATCCTTTCTTCAGATTTCTTTGTTTCAAGTTCAATAGCAAATACTTTCTTAGCCATCAACACGTCCAGGGATTTCTCATTCTTCCACATTCAGCCATAGTGCTAGGAGAATCGTGATTTTCATGTACTGTCCTCATCAAGAACGCTGCAACCTTCCCCAAATCGTCGCAAAAAAGGACTCCTAAGAGCTGCACCTCATAAAGAGGATTACTATAGCTATATCACTGTCTATAGTCGGCCTTTCATGGCTTAGATTGTTTTGATCTGTTTAGTTAAGATACACCCGTCTTGACTGCCGCCTTGCACGAACCATGATTGACGGTTTTCATCTGATTTTAGAGTAAAACCTGTTTCTTAACCCTTTCACAATACTCTCGACCTCAGTTTCGAAAAAAAAAGTTTGAGGAACTAACAGTCCTAACAACACTGGCGTGACTATCGGCAAGATGGTCTCAGAAATACTCAAAAGTACCGCATTCCACAACCGCAATATTTCGTAGTTTCGCTGATTTCATGCTTACCTCAAAGTGTTACAATCGTTTTCCCACCATGTTGGTTGCAAAATATCCTAGCGACTTCGATGAAACGTTGAATGTAAAATGCCAGTTATGAACAGTCGGCAAATTCTTCACGCTACTGAAATCAGTACTAGTTGCTATCGTGTTCACCCAAGTTGTTCACATTTATTTCTTTTTCTTTCTATTCACAACGGCATTCATTCCAACCAGAATGACTCAAGTGAATTCGGTTAACATTATGCCAACTATCGACTTATCATTAATAATCTTGACCTTTTCAAGGATTTTAGGTATGAAGCTTGTAGATTACAGTAGATTACAGAGTAGATTAGATGTCAATTTGGAATTTCCAGACTATGGAGAAGGCGAATCCACCGAAATGTCAGCTTTTCCGTATTGATAACATCTGTAATGCTATTGTAATATTTGGCCATCAAGAAAACCAGTGAATTCGGATTTCAAATAGTTTGGATGATCGTCGATGGGGTCATAACGAATGGTCTAATCGGCTAATTGCTACAGCCAGGAAATGAAGAAATTAGAAAAGAAAGAAGGGCGACTCCAGTTGCGATCATTTGCTGAAAAAAATTTAACTGTTCGTGTCAACTGGAAATGAGCGGCATAAAGATACGAGGAAGATATCTCGATTAAGACTTTACGCACAACCGTATTATTCAACGAAAATTAGTGGAGTAACTATGCCGGAGATATGGTGGCCACTATTATCATTGGCATACCACAGAACTCAATGGCAACCTTGCACAAGCTATGACAGCCACGCGTACAGGACTGGTCATTCATTCGCACAGCAAGATGAATTCTCTTGAAGATGACCATCAAAAATATTCGTCGCGTTGCTTGGCTTCTGGATAGCCATATTACACGAAAAAAAACCGTAACCATATTAGTGAAGTGCAGTGGAAAAGTGCGATAAAAGCAGCAGCTATTCAGCTTTCGTTGGAGGTTGAAGGTGCAGCTGCGACACACACGTAGAATTGATACTAGCGCCCATGGCTCACCAAGCCTTCCATCCATCCAAGGTCGGAAAATTGGTACCAGACTTGTCTAGGAGGATAGCAGTACTCGTTCGATACATCGGTAGGCCACCGTGAGTAATTGTAAAGGCCAGATATGCATTCAACAGCCTCCAACAATGCTTATTTATCCATACGTTAGAATAGTCTTGCACATCGATGTTTCTGATTCCTGCACAAGGATCTTAACAGTGGCTTTAAAAGCATCATCGTTGTGAATTTGTGCCCTCTTTGCTCTTAGAGCATGTCGAATTTTAATTTTCCCATATAAATGTTATTTTATACGGACACAAAGCAGCCCTATCACTTCTCCATTTATTCTTTACCTTATGGCTCAGTGGTTAAAGACACTCTGCAATACACGTGGGATAGACCCCTTGTTCCAGGCACAGCTAGCCATCCTTCTCACCGGAGTCTGAAAATTGGTGCCGGATTACGCGATTAATTTTATGTAGTCTAATAGCCTATTCACTCTTTGAAAGCATTTTTCCATTTTTCTTTGTGTGGAACAGACGATAAAACAATAGTCTGTATATCAACAGCGGAGTAAGGATCGGCGATCAAAAACTGGAGTTCCCCCATTATACATGAAAACGAAGCAAGCATTTGTGCTAATTGCCGCTTCATTGGCAACGCTACGATCTGTACAAAATATCTTCTCGACCACCTAAAGATTGAACAACCAAGACACCGTTTTAAGAGACTCATTAGCTTTTGATTCAGTAAGCCTTAAATATTTATTCTCTCGTCATGTTCCACGAGAAGCACGAGATTGGCATCCATTGTGGATTCGTTTGGCACATTACCATAAAGTAACGTAACATCTAATGAATCGGTTACATGCGTGCGGTTTGGTTGCGCACACCACAGATGAACCAGGAATATTTTGGCATTATGTAGATGAGCTGGTTTAGCAGCCGCTAGTGAAAACTAGGTCTTCGAGTCAGTTCCTGGCACCTTATGATCACTAGATTTGAGTAGGATGCTCGACTTCGTAGAAGTTGCCACGCAGAACTTTTTCGTAATTGTCGCAGAGCAAGATCTCAAACTTTGGTAATTAAACAATTTATAACAATAACAATTCAAGAGTAACGAAATACAAACATTGGTACAATACAGACTGCAATATTAACCTTTTTATTTACTGCCTATTCTTTTTAACGGCAGAGTACTCAGCTGAGAGACGGGCGAAACGAAGGATCCACATGGTGCGGTGGTGAATGCGTTACTCCCCAAAAAGAACAACAGGGCGTTAGTTCCCCACCGCAGACACCTGCGGTCCGGAGTTTTGCAAATATCTCAGCATTACAGTAGTTATACTTCACAGACTGCAATGTAGTATCATGATCAATAAGTGAAGGTAAAACAGTTTATTATCTTTGCTATAGGCTAGTGAAACAGCGCCATGTGCATTTAGAATATATTAATAATGTCACAAGACTTAGGCACATTAAGGGATTCATATAAGGCTGCAATACCTGACTCCCAAACAACAATACTATAGCGTCGCACTGTATGCAGGCATCTAATGTCGTTCTGTTGAGGTTAACACGTTAAAGGCAACATGTAAGCTTGTGATAACATTGCGGTGAGGTTATCTGTTAACTTGTAAGTACATGGCGAGTACGTTAACGTATTAGAGAATACATGTAAACGTATGAGTATATTGCGATGAGGTTAACGTGAACACACAATAGAGCTAGCGTGTTTGGAGGAACTTGACAGCAAATTTAATATACAACAGTGACCACGTATCAGTGCATTCGAATGATGTTTTCAGATGACAAATGTATGTATATGCATAATAACAGTGTGAAATAAACGTAATAATGATTTTAACATACGCATACATATCACAACATACCTTCCAACGGTTTACCGCCTCATCATGGCTGGAAGGTGTTCCTAGGTGTCGGATTGCAATGTGCAGCGAGGGGATTCAAGCCCTGGCAGAGTCTCCCAAGCTGAGAAGGAATCCGGCGTTTTCATCAGGAAGTCTAGTTAAGAGTAAACCAATACTAGGATCCACCACCGTCCTGGTATCAAAGTCGCATGGTGGTAAATCTCCCGACCCACTAGGGCTGCGACTGCCTGTCGTGGTGAGGACATGGGGCAGACGTTGGCCGGGCTGACCTCGGGACACCAGGGAACCATAATGGCTAAATCAGAAAATCTTCGGAAAAATGGAGGTTATGCTGGAGCGCGCATAATCAGTGAGGGCGGGTCATCCAAGTATCCAAGTACACACGTCATAACAATAACCGTGGTCAATGCGTAAGGATATTATTTGGAGAGCAGAATTACACTGCCGCTTAATGATAAGAAGAAAGAGTTGATGGATCAAGAGTAGGATCCCGTATATTGTTCCCGGAGAATGCGGGAATCCATACAGTTGCGAGAACCCCTTGGCGGGCGTAGGTCAAATTGAACTGCTTACTATCGACCTACACTACTCGACAGAATATCCAGTCCGACTTGAAAGGATAAAATACTAAGGAGCTTTGTCGATATAACAACTGTAAATGATGCACAAAACTAAATGTAAATGTGGAAACTCGTTTAAGAATAACGCTGCGGAGACGTCGTCTATCTAGCAACACTCCGTGACAAATCATTTTCGTGTAAACCTACTTATTGAAAAATGAATCGTCCTATTTGTACATACTTATTACCAAATAGAGCCTAAACGTTTAACCGACTCTCACCATCTTGCTTGTGTGCAGCGGCACTTTCATCTAGTAGCAGCATTCTTCCACATACAAACATGAGGCCCACAAATAATTGATGCAAAGCAGGAAAGCTCTTCAAAGAACTCTCCGTTCTCGTAAACGATGAAGTCCTGATGGTTTACCATTCTTTTCGAAATGTGCCAGGCATTCTACTTCATCAAGTATCGTAAAAGTAATGCATATCTGAGCCCTGTAGTGACTCACGGCGGCATTATATCGGTGTATTATATTGATGTTTGTATCCTCCTAGAGAATTCTGGTATTAATATGCCGAGTGAGGGGCGTAGAAAGCTTGGTGAATCCGAAGAGCACGCTTGAGCCAACGATCCGTCCTGGGAAAAGATCCCAGATGATACACGAGGTTACTATCAGAGTTGTACTAACAGAAAAAAATAACACGTTATTAAATAACTTCATAGTCCGTTTAATTTCAGAGGACGAATACTTCAACTACGTCACCATCGACAACTTCGGATCCAAGCAAATAATTCTGTCCACCGCACAGACTCTTCACCGATGCTGTCTTTCACAATAAGATTCAGCTGATTTGAAGTGAATGGATCGAAGCAGTTCATCGATGAAGAGCTAGTATCAATCGGCGGCGTCTTTCTATATAAGTTTAACAAGCTGAAAATGAGTCCGCCGTACCCATCAGGGAACTCAGCTAAACCAATATTCGAAGGATCCAACACCATCCTGGTATCAAACTAGTCGTATAGTGGAAAACTTCCCCCTGATTTACAAGGACTGCGACTCCTTTTGGTGGTGACAACCTGGGACACACTTTGAACTGGCCGACCTCGGCACTCCAGGATGGTTAAACCTGCAAAACTCTGAAACAGTGGAAACTATGCTGTAGCCCGCACAACCAGTGAAGACTAGCCATTGAAATACCCACGTAAGTAATATAATATGATGCTCATCGCAAATACTAAACCAATGTAGTGAAAAAAAAAGAACCAAACGAGAGCGAGGTCATTACTAGCAGAGTAGGAAATTTTCACTTTTAGCACCCACATACTAGACGATAATCCTAAAAAGATCGAATCAAATTGAACGACAACTGTCACAAGTAAAAAACATTAACAAAGGAGGACCAACGAAATCGACTGAGAAATCTACACTGGGCTTCGAAATGAGCGAGGAAAAAAACGTGAAAAGATAGATTAGACTCGACAAAATAACTTTCGCAACTGCTCAGATCCATTCATAATGCAAATTTAAAAAAAAGTTTAAGAGCATGATACCTATGTGTCCGCCTTAAAGGAAATGGTCACATTTGCACACGGTTCCTTGACAACGTACAAATAGGACTAGTCTGTTAACATACACAGCAAAATTCAGAAACATTAAAAACACTAAATACGAGTTTAGAATTCCACTGAAACACGGACACTGTCTTGATTGAAGAGTCTTGACTTATGGTAATCCAAAACAGTCTTCTTTTTCTGAAGCAGCTCGTATGGCAATGTCCCCGCCTTCTCCATTCTTCGCCATTGAAAGCGATTGACCGGGTGATCGGCTCCTTTCCACATTCTCAAAATTAAAAATAAAAAACGAATATAATTCTGTTCTTGCGAAAGATTTAACACTATTCGGATATTGCCCTTCTCAAGTGCTTCCGCTGCGCAGTCAATGGCATCTTATTGCATGTCTTCGGGCAAATCGGTATCCTTAATCACCACCTTACGATCAGTCACTTTCCTTTGATTTTTGGTTTAATCACAGCATACTGACTACGCAACGCAGGTTCTTGAGAAGTGCAATAGTGAGAAGGATATTACTGCGTAAAGCGGATGTGGCGCAGCGGTCAGAGGCGCCCTGCAATACGCTCGTGATCTATCCCACCGTCCAAGGCTAACCACACCCTCCAACCCGCTGAGGTCGGTATATCGTTACCAGACTTGTCCGGGAGGATAATAGCACTAGTCCGCTACATCGGTGAGCCACCGCGAGTCATTGTAAAGGCCAGATATGCATTAAATCGCTTCCAAACGACGTTTAATGAATAATGATATTACTTCAAGACATTCACATACACAGATTCGAAAATAAGTTTTATACGAAAAAAAAAACATCCTCTTAACGAGACTGGAGAGTTGGACCCAGGTTTCCTCTGTTTTTGCAACCGAATAAGTGATAACCAGTCTTAATAGTGGTGACTCAATTTTAGCTTATCATTCACAAGGAACTAGAACACCGCGAAAAATTAACAAAAAACCAACTTACTAACAAAATGCCACCTTTCTACCTATTTTGAGACCATTGTCGGAGTATAAATCTATCAGCGCACTTTATGTAAAGTTTTAGCATCAGAAAGATTAATTACGACAATTACTGCATACCAGAAACCTGTAGATAACACTCCCTTACACTGCTCTAAGACTATACACAAATTTTAAATGGAGCAAAAAGGGACCCAAATGATTATATTCCTTAAAATATATCATATCTGTGTAATCCCCAGAAAATCAACGATCTCAAAATGCTGCTATTACTAATGAATCTTCTTTCCATTCCATTCTTTAGTACGTTTCAAAAATTTGGTGTTCGACGAATTTCTACAACAGCTCGACAAAACTCAGTGTAATACAACCATTGGCATAGGAAACTGGAAACCGTTAATAAAAGCCTACAACGGACTTGCTGAGTTGATACTTGACTTAAAGGTTCCTAAAAAAAAAGTTGACCAACTTGCCGACCTTGGAGGAATGGAGGGCTTGGTAAGTCTGGGGCGCGGGAATAGATCCCGTATGTATGGCAGTGTGCCTCCAAACACCGCGCAATTCGCGAACTGGTGATAATCCAACAATATCGAGAAATTCTGGTACAATACACAGTGCATTCGAATGATGTTTTCAGATGACAAATGGCAAAAATCTAACCTCAAGTTTTCCTAGTTTCTGGTTTTCATACGTTGGATCTTATTTCTTAACAACAGGATATACTAGGAGAGGATGTAACAATATAATGCCTTTGAAAAGCTACCGAATGTGTCAGGAGATCAAAATAACCCAGACGGATACTTATGTAAACGTAAAATTAAAGCTCAGATCCTTGAAGACCAGTGGAAACGATGGCTGATAGACGTATGATAGAAAATGATAAAATTTTTGGCATTGCCATGATGTGTGAACACGAGTCATCTAACTATACACGCATAACAATGCTCATGAAAAAACTGTACAAACTTATGTACTTACCGGACACCAATGTTGTAAACTGCTATCCAAAGAACAGTGACAAATGCTGCAGCAGGTACAGTACGTCGAAACGGTAAGCTCACAATGTAACGCAGTCTAAAACACCGCAGCACAATAAGACCGTACAAGAATCAAGGGATGCTCAAAATATGTTAAAGTCACAAATTTCAGTTCTTATTTTTTTTCTTAAAAATGCATAAGGTTACTGAACTAAGGACGCACTACAACGGTTCGCGGGCTCTATTAATTCACGACACTGAACCACTTCGGCAAATAATCGCCAATTTAAAATTAGATATACCATAAATACATCGATGTATGCACGTGTTAGCTATATTAAGAGCTACTCCGCTATACAATAAGGGCTCGTCTAGCGTGGACCTCAGAGGTACCCTGCAATGCACATGGGATCCATCCCCGCACCGTACGCTCACCAGACCTTCCATCCTTGAGAGATCGGCAACTTGGTACACTTGTATAGAAGGATAGCAGCATTGGCTCGCAGGCCACCGCGAGTCATTGCAAAGGCCAGAAATGCATTCATTCATCTCCAACGATGCTTAATGAAGTCAAATGCATGGCGCGTTCCTCATGAATTGATCAACACCGAGCGCTTCATCTTTCTTATACAGCTCTTAACCTATAATGAACGACACAATGGTACATGACACAAATTGTCATGAGTAAAGAACATGGTATGCAGTGAAGAAGACTATAAAATATTACACGGTCTGATATAACGTAAACTCGAGATGGGTACATGCGGATTCGTCTATGGTCCAACAGCAGGTCGCATGTACAACATAAATGAAAGATGAAACAAACCCGTAAGACAATACACGACCCGACATCACACGTTGGACGGATCCCAAAGCTTCATACGTCTGATTCGATTCCTCGCTTCTAACATCCACAAAGATCTTCTGATTCGTCTATATGTTCGGCTGTTCCTTCAGGATTTCAGCCTCCTTTATTAATGTTGAACCTATACTTCCTGGAGTCCCAGGACAACCGTGCTAAGGCGTTCCAGACTTTAATCACAGGAGGGCATCATTATTTGTTGATTTGAGGGAATGAGTTCAACTAGGGTAGTCTGGCACTAATTTCCCGAAACCCAAAGGGATGGAAGCTTGAAGAGCACAAGGCAAGGTCAAGTCGGCGCCTTGCTTCTATTGAAAGGAATCACCACCGATGTCGGCGTCGAGAAAAAGAAATCAAATTGCTGGATTTCGAGATATGAAACGAAACCTTTCGAGATCCCGATGAAAGATTACGTCGAATACCAGGTGAAAGAAATCTTCGATTCCATGTAGATATGAAAAAATTAAAACGCTTTTGACAATCTGATAGAAGCAACAAATTAAAGTGCTAACCGGTCAGGAACCCGCTCCTAATTCACAAAACGTTGGGTCGAATGGTCAGATATTAATCAATAGGAACCGCTCTACAAAACAAATTTGGTTGCAGATATGTGAAAACTAGGAATAAAATAACATCAGCTTCCGCAACAAAAGTTTTTTCCCTAGCACTGCAAAAGTTTGACTTCTCTTTTCCCATTTCATAAGATGGCACATATAAAAAAAGATAGATATTGCAACAATACGAAGAAAGTTCTAAAAACTAGCTGCCCTACGTCACTCACCTTGTGCGATCAAGCTTGTCGGCGCCAGTAATTTCCATACAAAACAGGGTAAAAAGATAAAGCTCTCGACGATGATCAATCCCTAAAGGATGCGTCATGCA
This sequence comes from Angiostrongylus costaricensis, assembly GCA_900624975.1. NCBI lineage: Eukaryota > Metazoa > Nematoda > Chromadorea > Rhabditida > Metastrongylidae > Angiostrongylus > Angiostrongylus costaricensis. Next base: position 10,844 of record UYYA01003892.1, on the reverse strand, counting down.
TTCGACTTCATCGAGCACCCTTTGGAGGTTATTGAATGCACATCTAGCCTTTATAATAACTCACGGTGGCCTGCCGATGTATCGAGCCAGTGCTGCTATCCTCCCAGACAAGTCTGGTACCAATTTCACGACCCGGGAGGGATGGAAGGCTTAGCGAACCTGGGCAGTGGAAATCAGACCCGTGTATATTTCAGGGCGTCTACGAACGCTACACATGTTCTATTTTAATATAAATTAAGCAATAACATAAAACTCTCACCTATGCGAGAAAGTAGAGAACCCTGTAGGCTTAGGAATAAACTTGCGGGCTGCCTCTTGTGACATAACTTGTTGAAACTGGGAGACAATTAAATTAGATACAGTAAAAATTGCAAATAAAGGAGACATGGTAAAGCTCCCGGCGTTGATCAGTTCCTGAAGGAGGCGCAATGCATTCGACTTCATCAAGCAACCTTGGAAGTGATTGAATGCATATCTGGCTTTTACAATGACTCGCGACGGCCCACCGACGTATCGAGCCAGTGCTGCTACCCTTCCAAACAGGTTTGGTACCAATCTGCCGACCCCGAAGCGATGGAAGGCTAGGTGGGCCAGAGGCGCGAAAATGGATGCCATATGTGTCATGCAGAGCGCGTCCGACCACTACGCCACATGCTCCAAAAATTGGAAAAATTGCAGAGAATAGATAATAATTTAAAAACATTGGTGCAATTAAAGCACAAAACCCGACAAGTTGGCTGAAATACGTCCACAGTTTATTTTTATAGTTTACAGTTCATATACGATTAAAGCACAAGCAAAGCGTCAAAACGACGTTTTTTCTTATGACGTCATCACAAAAACATCAAAAAAAGACTAACAAAGAGAAAACCAAAGCGTGAATGTGAATTCCAGGAAACTATTTCTTCGCAAAACTATTCTGAAATGCTCCAATCCCTTGTCGTGGTTTAGCAATTGGGGATTCCCATATAGCGGATGAACCTCGGCGCGGATACGTCTTAGATTTACCGAAAATCAATGCGAGATCCGGCTGTAATTAATGTGGTAGAAAACTGATTAATCGTCTTAAACTTACTCATTAATAACATCTTGTAACTTTTCGATGAAGACACAACTTACTGCTTCAACCTCCCCGAAATATTCACTAAGATCAAATTCCCCTGAGCGAAGTATGGCAGCCTGTCTTCGCAGTTCGCATTGAAACTCCTTTCCTACTGCCCATGATGGAACTTTTTTACGTGGAGCCTCCTTAAAATCGTTTATCAAGTGTTGAGCAGAATATGAAGACTGTAGTGAGCACCTGAAATCTCACCTCTTGGTCCGTCTCGTCACCACTCGAAAGATCATCTATACCGTAGTTATTTTCACTTGAAGGTTTGTGTACTTTACCAGGTGTGATCTCATACGAAGAATGACGAGACGCTAACTTGTAGTTCACATTTGAAGTCTGAGAAAAACGCTTCATTACAATTACATTTCGCCGAACTTATAGATGGCATAAATATTTTTAAGAGGAGATCAAAGATTCCCTCTTCATAGATTTACGTCTAAGCGACAAATACTGAGATCTTACGTTAATAATGACGTTATCAAGATGACGATTGTGCAGCTTCACAGGTAAGCTTGTGTTCAGACACTGTACCATGTTTTCCTGCTCCTCAGTGCATAGCGGTTTCTCCTCCTCCTCGTTTACTTCCGGATGTTCCTTGTTTTGGTGAACTCGGTGATCTCCCAACTCCCTCCACTCCCCATCACCCTTATCAAAATCTTCTAGCAATACCTCGACAACCTCGCCCTTCTTCATTAACAAAACATCTTCACTATCTTGTGTATCATCAGTACTTGACATTCCATTTCCTTCTTTTTGGAGCAAACAGCTCTTGTTTTGCTCATATATGAAACTCTTTTCTTCTTCTTTAGGTACGGTGGTCTGTGCCTCACTTTCTGTATCAATATTATACAGTTTCTTCCTAACTAAGCCTTGTTGCTCATCGAAAACCTTGACTCGACGCCGCTCTTCCTCACGAAGCCTAAAACAGAATCGACAAAGATCAAAACAGCAGGAAAAAGACACTACACAATAAAAACAACTTCTAAGAAACCTTTCTTGTCGCTCTTGCTCCTTTCGCATAATTCGATTTCGCTCCTCCCTGGAAAAGGCTTGACGATTGCTCACGTCCCTTCCAGGTGAAATCTCAAGAAAAGCAAATTCTAACAGATTTGAATAAGCAAAGTATATATCTCACACACATACATACGTATGTATATATACATGTCTACATGTACATATGTTAGCACATATGTCTGTATACATATGCGTACGTATATATTATATATATGTATATATATATTATATATAAATATATATACATACATTTATACCTACGTACATACACATGTAGTTCAAATGAGGTACTAGTTCAAAGGTTCACGGCTCATTATAGTGCATTACATAATATCCATATTGTCTTTCAGTTAGTGGGTTCATATACCTCGTAGAACCTCCTCCTTCGCTGAACAACATTTTTGAATCAGGATCCACTCACTAACTGGAAGACTTGACATGAATACGGCGTAATAAAGTATAATGAACTGTGAACCTTTGAACCAACACGAACATTTTAAAAATAAAGAAATACGCATATACATGTGTAATTACGGAAAAGCCTCAAGTCTAAAAATACTGAAACTAACACGGTCACTTCCCACAGAGTCTTCACTACTCGTACACACTTTCTTTTCCAAGCACTGTTTTCGTTTCGCCTCTCGCGAAGGCTAAAGGGTAGAAATATAGTATGGTTTTGAAAGCAGAATATTAAGCAGAAAATATTCCGAAAACCTCTTAAAAACATTGAGGTACGTTGTCGACAAACAATCAACTACAAATTACATTGAAGAATTTACTGTATTCATCGTAGGCTCTCTCGTAGTACCGCCTCCCGGACTGAACAACATCTTTGCCAATTTCGCAGAAGAACGACCAGGTGTGCAAGGAAACAGAACCTAGAACTAGGGATCACTAACTTGAAGACTTGATAGAGATAGTGCATAATGCACTGTAATTAACTGTGAACCTTTGAACCGACATGAACATTGACATTTGCGTTTACTCCAGCTACTCTCGCAGGACTTACAACACCAGAAGTAGCCTTGCATCGCCTAAATATTTATCTACCATGCAGCATAAATTAGAAGGATCATTGGTGTAGAAAGCGACACAAGAAGTGGACAAATTAAAAATAAAAACAATAGACATTAAATATTTTAACCGCACCCTTCAAGAATAATATTTCCCATTTTCAAATAAAAAAAAAGAAGAATCACAGAGAAAGCTCACGTGGGACTTTTCTGCAGTCTAAGCTTCTCCCTCCTCCGCTCATCTCTAATCTCCTTTTGCTTCCTTGCTTCAGCTTTAAGTCGTTCTTCGATTTCTCGTTGTTCACGGCGACGTTGTGCCTGCATTAAAATGCTGGTTAGAAATTATTTTTTTTTACGTATTTTGCAATAACTAACTATTAAGAATAAGTCACATGCAATTAACAAGTGTTTAAGATAAATCAAGGGTTTAATGCGGTTGAAAGTTGAAGTTGAAATAAGGTTGTACAAGGGAAGGAATGGGTGAGGCAAAGAAGATGTCGACGTCGACGCTGCACTCATAATGTGAGAAAGTGCGTAGATATTTGCAAAACTCCGGACTAGAAGTGCTGATGGCACTGGTAGATAGAAAACAATCCGAGAAACAGACGAAACGAAAGACCCACATGGTGTGGTGGTGAACGCGTTAGCCCCCGGGAAGAGTAATAGCGCGTTCGTTCACACCGGATCTTTGTAAATATCTTAGCATCGTTATGGCTGTCTTTCACATCACACAATGCCGTGAAAAATTGTAGCACGCAACAAATGAGAAGCTAACAAAATGGACAAATACCACCATTATTACAATTCAATGGTGCTCTGCAAACGTGCTACAACTTAGTACAGTAATCAAAGATATACCCCTTTATTTATTTAAGTCTGCAATGGTCTGAACATACTGTAACAAAGCTCACTTCCAAATATCTTTACTTCAGACCATCTATTACTCCTTCGGTCAGAAAGCGGTAAATCGTCGAATATTGTTTTAGGTTTATATATTCTATTTCTTACACTGCTAACACAAAGAATTCATCACAGTACTTGGAATCTTGGATTCTTGGACTGCTACTCCTCACTAGTTGCCCAGGCTCCAGCATAATCTTCATTGTTTCGGACGTCTCCTGGTCCAACCACTGTAGTTCCCTGGAGTCCCATAGTTAGCTTGGCCAAAGTCTGCCCCAGGTTGTCACCACCACCTGCAGTCGCCGCTCTTGTAGATTAGAGAGAGATTTTCCACCATGCGACCAGTTTGATACTAGGACAGTGGCAGATCCTGGTATTGCTTTGCTCTTATTTTGGCTTATTGTTGGAAACGCCGGACTCAGCTTGGGAGGCCCTGCCAGGGGATGAATCCCTCACTGTACATCGCAACCCTACACCAGGGAACACCTCCAAGCTACAATGAGGCGGTAAACCGTTAGGAGTATCCGTCACAGTAATATATCTAAAATAAACTAAACAGTTAGTTACGAGCTCCATGGTTTGAAAAGCCAAGTCTATAATGTGACTTCAACAACAGCAACATGAACTGAATCCTCCATCAACGACGCAGAAATGTTCACTACAATAGTGAACAAATCACAAAATAACTTCATAAAATCGAAACATAAAAGGTGAAACATACCCTAAGCGCTTTCTCTTCACGTTCCTTACGCACGCGCTCGGCCCTTTCTCTGCATTGCTCTTCTCTCAACTGAGCTGCTAGTTCTTCTTTTTCACGCCGTAGTGCAACTTTTACGTTTGAATGAGGCTAAAAGTTGACACTTCTGCAATGAACGAATGAGGAATGAACTAAGAAATTCTCGCCAACCGTTCTTGGATATGACAAGGCTGCTACTGGGACATTAGACACCCCATGGTCTAATCGAGTTGGTGTTGGCACAAGTCCACGGTTTGCCGAATTCCTCATCAAGTCCTAATAGAACCATTTTATAAATTGACAAATGATGAAGAAGCGATAACCAGTTTGAGTGGTAGCATTGTGATGACTTACCTGCTCAATCACAACGCGCTGCACTGCTTCTTTATATTCTCGTTTACATGGAGTTGTAACTCCATGTTGATGGACAGCTCGCCGTAACCGTGTTTGTGGTAGTCCAGCACGTTTATTTCTGTGAGAAGATTGAAAAAAAAAGAAAGAAGTATGAAAATCAACGCAGGAACGAAAACGTACAACTCTTTTTGCAGTTCAGCCACAGTGGAAAGCAACTGCCGCTGCCTTAATCTTCCTGATTTAACAGGTTGAGCCTTTGATTTCTGAAATTTCCAACTGAAAATCTACTCAGAAAAGCATCTAAGCGCTGATATTTCCACGCTGTCATTATTGACTGACTGCATCTTCACTCAATTCTTAAAGCACGTAGAAATAACAGTTAGTGTGGTGCTGTACTCGCCAAATAATCACAAGCGCTGATACCATACATATCATACTGTGCGGATCCCAGTACATCTTGCATTCCACTTGTCTCTTTGCATCCATCGTTCACGAAGATCTTTGGGCTTTTCGTGTCTCGATACGGTTGCAATTTGAGAATTTATCGTCTTTGCCGTGAAACTCGTTGAATGCTGTCGAGTAGATTCCTCTTGTTGTCCTGATATAGGCCTGCTGAGGAGTTCCCGCACATAGCTTAGAGAGAATCTTCTCCGAGATAGTTCTGGTACCGATTCTCCGATCCCAGGGGATGAGCGGTTTGGAGGCCCCTCTGCGGATTGAAACTAGCTCTTAAGTTCTTTGTGCAGTGAACGGTATCACTATCACTGCGCTGCGAACTCCACTATACGAAAAATAGGAAAACAGGTAGCAATGTAATATCAGCGGCCTACCTCAACTTTAGCAGCCTTCTCCCTTACAGCTGAACGTGTAACCTAAAAAACTCTTAACAATTTATGTACAACGCAGGTAGCCAACATGACTTATTATTAGCTTACTACCTTGCGATCTGCTTCTAACATCGCATCAGAAACAGTGGATGTCGTGGTAAGTTTACTTAAAGAAAATACTTCTTCCTTTACATGAATACCCTTAAAAATAAAATGATTGAAAAAAAAAACTAAGCACATGCAATAATTACTTCCACATCGAGAGCTTTTAGCACCCAACGACTTCTTAGTATCGAATGCTGAATAAAACGTTATTAGTTTCACACTAGTCTCCCAACGGTTTACCGCCTCATCGTGGCTGGGAGGTGTTCCTGGGTGTCGGACTGCGATGTACGGCGGGGAGATTCGTCGTCCTCCGGCAGGGTCTCCCAAGCTGAGAACGAGTCCGGCGTTTCCATCAGGAAGCCTAGCTAAGAGTAAACAAATGCTGGGATCCACCACCGTCCTCGTATCAAAGTCACATGGTGGTAAATCTCCCTCTGATCCACAAGGGCCGCGACTGCCTGTGGTGATGAAGACCTGGGGCAGACTTTGGTCAGGCTGACCTCGAGATTCCAGAGAACCACAATGGCTTAACCAGCTAATCTCCGAAAAATGGTGATTATGCTGTGGGGCCCGCACAACTAGTGAGGACGGGCGATTCAAATCTCAAGTGTCAAGAACACATGGGTAGTTATAACCTCAGCAGATAAAACTATGGAAAACCGCTGAGATGTTGATTTCACTACATTAAATATATTATTACTATATTAAATGAGGCTGTATCTATGTCTCGCTAGAACATATAAATTCAATAAGAACATTCCAAGAATATAACATTACTCCTTGGTCAAGGTGAAGTGTATTGACGTCTGAGCAATATTCGGACGTGATACATCCGATAGGAGGCGGATAGTCCCGTGGTAGTGATGGCGGCCATCACGAGCATGGTGATGTCTCGATCCCTGTCCGAGCTCATCAAGTATCTCATCGCTCCGGGGTTGGGAAACTGGTGCTGGACTTGTCCGGGAAAGAAGCACTCTGCAATTCAGGTAGGAACGCTCCAAATCGGCTATCTCAGGACTTTAGAGAGAATCGACTCAACCAGCGTTCTACGACATTCAAGGTGAAATTAAAATCCTTAGGCACCAGCCAAAGCCACACGTAAAGGTTGGAAGATCTTCGTAGATAAGGGATGCGAGGAAACGAATCGAACCTGAGAAGTGCTCGGCTCCGCAAAGTAGAAGTGAAGACGGGTCATATAAAAATATAGAAACGAATACATCCGAAAGCTGGCACTCCACACTTAGTGCTTACCCTAAAGAGGAACATTTCAAGTGTGACTAACAAGTTACCAGCTTTAGACCAGCCGAAAGGAGAACTGGAACGCAGCGAGTGTATTAATCTCCTATGCAACAATTTGTATTGACGAGCTAACTAGTCAGCATAGAAACAGTACAAGTAGACAACTAAACAAGAGCTTGTACGTAAATAAAGAAATAAAATAACATCCCGTGTTTGCTGAACAGAAGTAGAAAGAATTGAATAAGAGTAATCCCAATTTCTTATTTGCTGCCTAGTACAAATTTTCACGGCAGGGTATTATGTGAAATACAACCGCAATAATGACTATGATATTTGCAAAACTCTGGAAGGCAGGTGTCTGGTCTGAGGCAGGAATTGAACATATTATTACCCTTTGCAGAGGCCAACGCGTTTACCAACGCATCATGTTGGTCTACCGTTTCGCCTGTCTCTCAGCTAGTTATCCTATCTACCAGTGTCTGCAGCAATCATCCGCCAACGGGATTGCTCTGGACAGCACGAATCGGCAACGAACTCAGTAAGACTGAGACTGTAGTTGAAATCACAATTTTAACTTTCCATTTGCTGCCTACTACAATTTTTCACTGCAGGGTATTATATGGATAAGAATACAATACCAAGCAACTAAATAGTGAAATACAGCAATCTATTCTTCTTGCATAGCAGGTCTCTGTCTATACGGGAATACTCAGTGATAGCTTCTCATCAACATTGAAATCGCTGATGAGCAATTGAGAAACTGACTGAAAGTTGTGTAGTGGAAAAAGGAAAATTCAAGACACAAGATCACCATGAGAAGAAAAAGTCGAGAAACGGAAATGGCGCGACTCAGCAACATGGTATAGTTCCCACTGCTTGTAAGCACGGTGTATCCGTTATCGGCAATTCAGAAAAACTATAAACCTTTCGATCTCCATTTCAACCAATGTGGTTTTCGTTACGAGAATTTTCAACCGTCTCTGGTAAAAAATAACAATGTCAGCTTACCCCACGAATGCTGCTGACGTCACCATCGTCACTTTTTGTGTTGACGTCATTTCTAGAAAACGTGAGTCTGAGACCTACACTAACGTTTGAACAAAAAATATGAAGAACTAAAAAACAGTACTTACGTGTCACTGAAAACATCACGTATTTCAATCGAAGATACACTATTTCTATAATTTTCTGCGGTCTTTCGAATGGTAGTGAATGCCTTCCCACGTTGCGGAGTTTTCCGCACAGCTTCAACTCCAACGCTGCAACAGTTTTTTTCTCGGTAGATAAAGATAACGTTCTACAAATCTATTCACTTAATCGTTACATCTTCCTAATCAACTCCTTTGCTTTAGCCTTTTCTTTATAAAGCCAGTCAGATGCATTAGAAATGGTTTCGCCCAGATCAGCTAACGTGGCAACAGTGCCTCGTTCAATGATCTGAAACAAATGAAATAAGGCGCATTGACCAATTATATCGAGGTTTAATGAAAGCCGGTTCACAGTGACACTACTTTGTCTTCGTCGCTATGTGTAATCTTATCTAATATCGACTTCTGCAGGATGGATCATAACAAAAATAACGGATTTAGCTCTCGGTATTTATCAATCCCTGTGAGATTAGCCATGCATTCGACTTCGTTAAGCATCATTAGAGATTATTGAATGCATAGCTGGCCATTACAATGATTCCCGGTGGCGTACCAATGTATCGAGCCAGTGCTTTTATCCTCCCAGACAACTCGAGTACCAATTTGCCCACCCCGGAGGGATGGAAGGTTGGGTGAGCTTGGGCCCAGGGAACAATACCATGTGCACTGCAGAATGCCTGGGCTACAAGCATAAAAAGCCTTCCATCGCTCCGGTATCCGTCATAAAAAGGAAATGAGTCCAACAAAGTAACAAATAATAAAAGAAATACAAATTCACCACGTCCCTATAAGCAGATATTTAAAAAAACATCAAGACTAGGAACGATTCACCTCTTGGATTCTCAGCGACGGAATGCTCAAGATCCTGTAATCAAGTTCATGATAACCATTATGAACAGGCTCGATGCAACTTTCGTCCTCTTGTCCGTCATCTGCTGTGTTCTTACTGCCATTCTTCTTTTCTGTTCGTTTTCGAGCCATATCTAATGTCAACACTAAAAGTATCAGAAACGTAAGCCGTCCTGCACGGTTTGCACGGTTTGCACGGTTGATCAACTCTGGGTGAAACAAATGATGTAGAATATGCATGAAAACCACGACAGAATAGGAGATAGGAGAGCAACTTTGGTTCTAAATAAACTTTGCCAGTTCAATAAGAACGAGTAGTACTGATAGAGCATATACACATCGGAGTTCTCGAGCAAAGACAGCAAATCAACCGTAGCACCTCAGAAGGATCTAAGAATGATGCTAAGCTACTTGTTTTCTTCTAGAAGTAAGTAAGTAATTCTTAAAGTAATAAGCGACATTCGAGTTATTCAACCACGACCTACACGAACTACATTTAGCTCCGGACCATAAAGGAAAGGAATACAGCAACTAAATTTAGCTCCATACCATAGCTTGTGAAAACATTAGGCTATAAGAATGTAACCAAATAAGTGTAAATAAGGTATTATAAGATGCTATAAAGATTCAAAACAAGGACTCTACAAAGGTTCTCATACCGTTTGACCGGGCAAAATGATCGTTGCAAATTTGAAATTGGACGTTCGCGGGTGAGCCGTAGCAGCCATCGAGGCAACTCGTCCGACACATACACGCATGTCAAGTGGAATATTTAGGTGCAATTGTAGGACGGTTTCCAAAAGGGAACCAGTTCACCCGTCAGCAGCTCTCTTTATATGCACAGCAGAATTCATATATCACAGGTTTGCGCATTTCCGCATTGAAAATTTGCTTTGTGGATTTTTAGCAGTATGAATTATTAATCTAAGCCGAAATTAGTCGCATTGAGAATAAGTGGGGATTTCGTACTTGACCGATGTAAGCAACGAAACCATTTCTTTTTACAAAGCTTCTAGATATTGTTAACAATACCACCTACGTTTGAACGCCTTCGTCATTCTCAGAGTCGCTGATCCGAGTCGGCGTCCACAGTCCTTCGCACCATCAAAAGAGTGTTACCGTCGTCGTATCGGGTCGGTTGCTCCTCAGTGGAACGGCTCGAATGCAGCATCCTTACGCTGCTGTGCATATAAAGAGAGCTGCTGACGGGTGAACTGGTTCCCTTTTGGAAACCGTCCTACAATTGCACCTAAATATTCCACTTGACATGCGTGTATGTGTCGGACGAGTTGCCTCGATGGCTGCTACGGCTCACCCGCGAACGTCCAATTTCAAATTTGCAACGATCATTTTGCCCGGTCAAACGGTATGAGAACCTTTGTAGAGTCCTTGTTTTGAATCTTTATAGCATCTTATAATACCTTATTTACACTTATTTGGTTACATTCTTATAGCCTAATGTTTTCACAAGCTATGGTATGGAGCTAAATTTAGTTGCTGTATTCCTTTCCTTTATGGTCCGGAGCTAAATGTAGTTCGTGTAGGTCG